>APFE030793910.1:18118-31976 GCA_000404065.3 Pinus taeda | reverse complement strand
CTTCATCAGCTTACGAGCCCCGGGTTGACAATTAATACTAGCAATTTAGATAACAATAAATTGACTAAACAGAAAGTTGATAATATTTTTTTATATTGGTTCCCAAGTAAATCTAATATTTGATGCAATTTTCAAGAAACTAGTATTAGAAACGTAGCTCACAAGAAACCTTAACCTCTCGGTTGGGTATGTGATGATCCAAAGCTAAAAGTAACCAAACAATGTAAACTTAAATTTTCTATCACTTCAAAATTTGTTAATGGGTTTTAATGAGATGTGGTTCCTCTTGATATTTGTGGAATTGTATTGGGAAGCCATTACTTGTATGAAAGGAAATCCATATTCTTCAGGGAGGAGAACAAATATCACCTCACCAAAGATGGGGTTGAGTTTGTTGTAAGAGCACATAGGATTAAGACCACATTATAACTTGTTAGTGCAAGGAAAATGAAGAGGCTTATAAATGCTAGAAAGAAATTTTTACTTATAGTTGTGAAAGAAAAAGATGTTGAGAAATCTGATGCATTTAAGGGTTGTGATCTTTCTCATAAGGATGAATTAATAACTCTAATTTCTAACTATGATGAAATGTTATAGCAACTTGAAGGATCACCTCCCAAGAGGAAGATTTGGCATGAGATTCAGCTACAAGAAAGTGCCCCTCTTCCTAATGTTGGTAAGTACATGATTTACATAATTGAGAATGTAGAGATAAAAAGTAAGTTCAATAATTGCTTGAGAAGGGAGTCATCATGACTAGTTCCTCTTCATGTGGATATCTTATTGGGATAGTACCAAATGTTGATTTTTAGGGTATCCTCTAAACTGAAAATTACTTATGATTTTAGTGAGGTTAATCTTTTCTTGTATTCACTTACCATCATAAAAAAAAATTCACGTAGGAGCTAAACATTAAAATAATATGCCAGAAGGATCATAAAGAGACAAATACACATGAACACAAACATTTACTCTGAGAAAACCCAAATGGGGGAAAAATCCAACAACCTTTTCCTTAGAGAAATTATTGTTTATAACAAGAGATACATCTAGACATCCTATTCATTTACAAGGTCAAACTGATCATCAAATAAACTTGGTCAAGCATAGTCCAACTCCATCTTAGTCAAATCATTTTTCCACAAAATTTTGTATGATTATGTCTGCTTAGAATTATGCCCTCTGCCTTCCTCAGAATCCAATCCTTCGTTAGAAATTTGGTCTAGTACATAAATTCGTCTATCACATAGGGCTACCATAGAGATTCGGTCTCATACAATGGCGATTCATCTAGCATAGAGGGCTAACGCAAATATTCAGTCCTATACAACAAAAAAGAGAAATGCATCCTTCTTTCTTGTCTCATTTACATGGTTCAAGAGAAGATATTATGTATTTTATGATCAAATCCGAATTGGTGCTTGAGAAGAGGTTGAATATATCTTATATATAGAGATCCAATAGGCCGAATGGGTTCCTTTCTTGATAAAGATGACTTGAACACTTTAAGGGGCCAACTTGACTAGGAGGAGGTCGACATGGCTTCTTTAGGAGCCAAAAATTATATTTTTAAAAATTCAATTTTCTTCTTTTCAAAAGAGAATGAAGAACATGCTTTACAATTTTTTTTGTTACAAGTACATCATGGACCAAAAACAATAATTATAAAGGCCGACCATAGTTAAAAAATTCAAAACCAAAGAAGGATGGTACATGGAGAATGTGTATTGACTTTCGTGCAGTTAAAAAATTATCATTAAAGAATCGATACCCTATTCCTTGGATCAATGATTGGTTACGTTAGTTAAAATATGGAAATTATTTTACTAAGTTAGATTGTGAAGTGGTTATCATTAGATTTACATTGCAGAAGGTGATAATTGGAAAACCACTTTCAAAACAAATAAGGGTCTGTTTGAATGGTTAGTGATTCCTTTTGGGCTTTATAATTCCACAACAACTTTTATGCATGTGATGAATGATGTTTTTTGACCATTCATTGATGACTTTGTAATTATCTATTTAGATGCTATTCTTGTATTTAGCAGAACTTGGGATAAACATGTCAAGCATGTTAGACAAGTATTAGATACTTTAAAGGACAAGTTGTATGTGAAAATGTGAAAGTGGGAATTTGGCAAAACATCATTAATGTACTTGGGTCACATAGTAGGTGGTGATGAAGTGAAAATAGCTCCCTCTAAAGTTGAAGTGATTGTAAACTGGCCCAATCCTACATCATCAATAGAGGTTATGAACTTCTTAAGAGTAATCTAGTATTGGAGAAAATCTATTTCTAACTTCTCATTTATTGCATCTCATTTACATGCTTTGACTAGCGTGAAATAACTCTTTAAATTGGGAGACAAGCAACAAAAGACCTTTGATACACTGAAAGAAAATATTAGCACAACACTAGTGTTAGCAATTCCAGACTTCCAACAACCATTTGAGATAGAAATCAATGCAAGTGGATATTCCATGGGAGTACTTTTCATGCATCAGCGTAAGTAAATTTGTTATCACTCCGAGACCTTTTTTAAAGTTGTTTTTAATTATCTTACATATGATAAAGAGTTGTATGCATTAGTACAAATTGTTAAAAAGTGGAAGCATTACTTAATGGGAAAAAAACAGTAATACACAAGGATCATCAACCATTACAATACTTACAACCACTAACAAAGCGACAACAATAAATACATTTTAGGTCGATAGGTTTTCTAAAGCAATTTCATTTGTTCATGAAATATAAGAAGGGTGTAAATAAAAAAATGGTTGACATGTTATCTAGACCTCCTATCAATGCATCTATCGTATTATACATTCATTAACACTTGATAGTTATGTTGAGCTGGTAGGGATGTTGACTTCAAAGACGTAAATGAGAGGTTAACTCATCGTTCACAAGTGGATAATTATCATTTTCAAGGAATGTTACTCTATCATGTTAACAAACTATGTGTTCCAGTAGATGAAAGAATTCAAGTAATCAAAGAATCTCATACTTCTCTTATTTCAATGCATTTTGGGGTAGGAAAAAATGTAGCTAATTTACAAATATTTTTTTATTAGTCTTCAATGGGGGAAATTGTATTCAAATATGTAAAAGGGTGTGTATTTTGTGTCACTAGTAAACTCACTAATAGAAAATCGGGTATGTATACAACTCTTATAACTCCTTCTCATCCACGGGACAACATCTCTATGGATTTTGTAAGGGGTTTTCCTATGGCTAAAAGAGGTCATGATTACTTGTATCTAATTGCGGATATGTTTAGAAAAATGTGTACTTTTATGCCTTGTAAGAAGCAAGTGACACCTAAATAGACCACATACTTATTATTTCAACATGTTTGGGTTCACTTTGGATTTCCCACTTCCATTATTTTAGATCAATATTCCCACATTTTGGGAGAATTTTGGTCGAGTTTGTGGAGTTTGATGGACACCAAGCTGAAGAGAAGTATTGTTTTTCATCCACAGATTGAAATAAAAACAAAGGTATTCAAGAGGACCATTGGAAATTTGCTCAAGGTATATTGTAGTAAACATCCTAAGATTTGGGATGAAAAACTACATTATGTGTAATATGCCTACAACTGAACCTTTCATCCTTCTACACAAAACCATTTGAAACTTGTTTTGGGTACCTTCCACTGTTTCCATTGAATTTTATTTTTGGGGAAGATATTAGTTATGATGGGCATAGAGACAAAGACAAAACCCCAAATGGTGCATCAGAGAGTACAAGAATAGTTAAAGAAGTGACAAGCCCAACACAAGGCCAGGCATGATAAACATAAGATGGAACATCACTTTGAATTTGGTGATCTAGTTTGGTTGCATATTAGCAAACACAAGTTAAAAGGGGAAGGTAAAAAGATCAAACCAATTTGATATGGCCCATTTACTATTTTAGATATGATTAAGGCTAATGATTTCTGCTTAGATATACCACCTTACATCTAGATGTATTTAATTGTAAATGTGGATAAATTGAAACTATATGAGCCTCCAATGAATAAATATCAAGATGAGCGTATTCAAGTTCCCTCCATCAATGATTTTTATCTTGAGTATCTGAACCAATTGTAAGAAGAGGCCATTATGGACATGAAAATGAGGATTTCATGATGCGGAAATATGAAGTACCTTTGAGTGGGCCTTAATGGAATGCATCCAAGCAAAGAACAATGGATTGAGATAGTGAAAGTGAGGGATCAATACCATCACCTATTTGTTGAGTAATTCAACTTTTGGTGGTCCAAAAGCTTCCTAATGGGGAGAATTGATCTGGGAGGATCTAAGAGGACTTGAAATTCAATAGTCCCAAATAAATATGAAAAGGTCACCATGATGATATCTCGACGAGATATTCCTAATGCAACTTGAAAAATATCAAACGAACATTGTATGAGAAATTGATCATATTATGAAGTTTTTCAAAAATGGTCTAAAGGAAGGAAAAAGGTGACACGTGGAAGTCCTAGAGGGTGACATGTGACAGGTTGTATGGAGGATAGTTGGGAGACTTAGAAGAAGACACATAACAAGAGGTTAACATGGCATGGTGGCATGGAAATAGTGGGAGAGGACATGTGGTAGAGGCAATGACGTGGCATCTATGTGGAAACTAACTTAGCAGGTGACTGTGTAACTAACTAAGACTTGGAATCTAATTATGTGACATCTGGAACAATCAACTCATGCCACATGGCAACCCAAGTTAGAAAAAAATTCTCCTACCATTTGCGGAAGAGTCAAGTGAGTGGTTTTAACTTGCGACCTCTTCGGTAACAACCTAACAACTCATCATTGCACCAACCACTGATTCTTACTACGTATAAGTGGAAACTTCTATTTGAAGTTATTGTAACTTGGAATGATTTTAGAATAGTTTCAGCGGGCTTTGAACCCATGACCTCCAATGGAAAATAAAAGTATTAACCTATTGTAGCTGCTACAACCACCCTCCAAATTTTTTCCCATGCTTTGATTTTGGAGCCTCCCTTTCACCCATAGGAGCTTATAATTTACTGTCATCAAGTATTCATGCCATGTTCAATACTTATGTTTTCATGGTTGTACTTGTGATTCCTTGTTTTGATCCCAATCTGAACTTTTTCAATCATAAGCAAGTCTTTGCCTTGACTTTGCAACTTTGCTGGGCTTCCCTCCAAAAAATATGCAAGCTTGGAAGGTAGGCCAACCCTGATGATCTGAATTGCATAATCCAGATAGGTAAGCTATCCTTAAACTAAGAAATTGCGCAATTTTGGGAGATAGCTTGGCCTTGAGCTCAAAAATTGCATAAAACCTCCCTTGCTCTTAGAAACTATGCAATGCACTGTGTCAAGAAGTTGTCCAGTACCTTGTGGTTGGGAATTGCACAGTACTTATTGGAAGTGTGAATGGATAGTTTCCCAAAAAATAAAAAATCAATCCCTAGAAAATACAGAGTCATCATTAGTTTCCCGAAGAGTGGCACAGTTGATGTTTTTGGACTTTCCGTCAAGTGTTTATTTTCCCTTGATTTTAGGCACGCACATCATAAACCCTAACCAAGCTTGATATATATAATATATGCCCCTAGAGCTCATTTTCACCTTCTATATTGGATCTCTAGCCTTCCCAAGGAGATCAAGGATCCTTTAGTGGAGTTTACAACGCTTTTCTGGTTGAGTTTTTCTTTTTTCATCTTTTGCCGTTTTTTCTGTTGCTTTTTGTTGTTTCACTTATGTGAGTATTGTTTTTCTTGTTTATTTTCATGATTTTTGGTGTTTTAAACTATATTATATTGTACAAGTGTTGGTTCAGTTCATCGTTCTCATTTTATAAGTGTCACATCGATTTTCTTTTTTCTCCCCATTAGTGGTAGTTGTTTCGATGACTCCATCTGCCTACTTTTTTTCTACATGTTGATCTTCTAAACTTGATTTTCATTGATATATCTATCCTTAGTTAGATATTCACTCTAACTTGCACCATCACTAAGATCTTCCAACTTCCCATACTCTTTTCGGGCATATCTGCCCTTCACTTGGCCAACTGGTGCCTTGCTTAACTGGGAATTGTGCAAGTACAAGGCTCAATCTTGATGCTTTGCCTCAAAGACTATGCAATGCATAGTACATGGCTAGCCCAATTGTGCATTATTTAGTTCCAGGGTTCAAGCTTGACCCTTGGCCACTAAGACTACGCAATGCGCAGTGTCTGCTTAAGCCTGCCTAGGTTGAGACTGTACATTGTGCAGTCTCAAGCCTCAAGCTACTCACTTGGTTGTTGAGACTGCTTAATGCTTAGTTTAGTAGGCTAGTCCCTTCCCCCAACACAGGAATTGCGTAATTTTCCCATTCATTCACGTGGTTGCTACTGTGATATTTCCTTGAAAATCATTTTTCTGAAGCTAATTCATGTTTCCCATGTGTGATTTTCCTCCTACAGTTATTGCAGTTGTTGAGAAATTCTCTTCATCAGTTCCTTTTGTCATGGAACCAAAGAGATCTGCTTCAAAGGACACTATAGAAAGCAGCACTGGGGAGGCGGTTGAGAGCACTCTAGTGAACTTTCCAATTTTCTTAGATACTCTATTGTTCATAGAAAGGGAATTAGATATCACATGGCACAAAGTGAATGAAGCTTTCTCAGCAAGAAGCTTCAAAGCAGATCTTGAAGACCGATAGGTGTATATAAATGTCCAAAGGCCAAGCTTACATAAGGTTTCATGCAAGTTCTCGACTTTCCCATGTGTAGACATTGTCATTTGGATACTGTCTCATGCATATGCGAAGACTATGACTCTAGCAGTGTCAGTGGACAAAGGCTTGCCTCTTTTATGGCACCAGATTACTATCTCATGTATCATTTTCTAGAGGCGAAATCTCTCATGGATTCTTACTTCTATGCAACCACTAGCTACCTAAGCACAAATGATATTGTCAAAATCTAGGTGAAAGAGCTAACAATGTTCTATCAGACACACCCCACCAACACCTATTAGAAAAAATCTCTCAGGAGGGAATATCAGTTTTTGATAGTTCTATGTTACAGAATTTATGGCTAGAAAAGTATTGAAACCTTCCCCAAAGGGTGGGAATTTTTGCTGAACAAATTTGTGAACAAAGGAAGACCATTCAACTAGTCAGACTTATTGGCTCAATAACTAAATATCCATGTAGCTAATTCCCCGAATCCTTCCAAAGGAAAGCAAGCTAGATTCTACATGCCTACCTAACTACTAGATGAAATATTCACTCACGAATTCATTCCTTGACATGAATTGGACATGGACACCAAGAGAGTCCGCCACACACATTTTTAGCACGTTGCTTTCAGAGTGAAGCCATAGAGGAGTAATGGAAAAGTTGATTGATCACTTCCTCATTTCGTTGTACAAGTTAATAGTTGAGGAAGAATCACCTTGCATGTCATGTGGGGCAATGGAAGTAGTGTCAAGGATAGCATATTAGTTTGCCTCACCAGATGGAACTTTCCTCTAAGTGTTTCATGGACAAAAGTTTTTGCATCTTCTGCTGAGGTATGTCATCAATAAGTTCTTCATGCAAGAAGTTGTGTACCATCTCTCCATAGTTTTGTCAATAGTTTTGGACAGGAAGAAGAAATCATCTTGGCCCACTCTTCCTATCAAAATTGGATTGTATGAAATCAAGAACTTGAAAGTTGTAGACATCGAAGGCAAGGAGATAGAGAAATTCACATTCGATCATTTGAAATTCAATCCGTTTGATCCAAGGAATGTTTGTAAAGATCATTGTGCAAGGATTCATTTCTAGTGGCCAAGTAGGACATTTTATATGCCTAAGGAGGAGGAGATGAAGAATTCTTACAATGCCTCCAAGTTTCGTGAGTCAATCAACTTTAGAGGAAAATCACAAGTTACTCCGCAAAAGGAATTCACTCCAGAGGTAGTACCAACAGAAAGAAACAACCCAGTGCACAAAAAGGGTAAGAGGAAGGTTTCACATAGCCCATGGCATAAAAGAATAAGAGGAAACAGAGGATGCAGGAAGAAGAACAAAAGTAGAGGGAAGAACAAGAGCAGAGAAGATTGGAGGATTAAAAGCATAAGAAATAAGAATAATAAAGGTGAAGAATAGAATAAGAAGAATCAACATGAAGACAAGCCGAAGAACAAGATTAGTACCAACAACTAAAAGAGGAGAGAAAACATATGCAAGACAAGGATCTCACTTGAGAAATTGAAGAGTTGATTGTGATTCAAGACATGGAGGTGGAACCAGAGCCGCATAACCAAGATGTTGATTTGATGTCAAGCAATCAATAGGTCACCATTTAGTGTCCCCCTCCTCTGACAGCAGAGAAAGCTCCAAGCGAAGAAGAGGAAATTGTTCCCCTTGATGATGGTCTGGTCATGGACACGTACAATCTGACTTATGAAGAACTTCATAAGAAGATTATACAACCAAGGAAGAAACATTTCATGGATGAACTTGTGCCTCCTACATTCATCAGAGAAAGGGTGATTATAACAAACACCAGGAGGAATCCAAATTCCATGATGGTAGCTAACTTGGCCTTAAATGGAGTAGAAAAGTCAAACACTAAGTATCTCATGGCTGCGAGAAAATAGTTGGCAAAGAAGTTGCAGACTGTGAGGTAAGAAGTTGAATATCTATGAGCAAAGGTTTAGAATGCAACTCCCACACAAGTGTATCTGGAAGAACTGAAGGCAACCATACTTGGAGAAGTATCGACATTGGGAGATACCATGAAAAATATTTATGAGGATATTTTTACTGTGCATAAGGAAGATGTCCACTTGCACGACTTGCAGAAGAAGTGTAAAGATCATGTAAAAACTCTCAAGGTTGTTCAAACAACTATCGTTGTCATGCATGAATGGTCAATGCAATACAAAGGGAACCGCTTGAATTGGGAAATAAAACAGGGAAACAAATAGAGATAGAGAAATCAAAGGTTTGGATGATAATCCAGAATAACAAAAAAATCACCTCGTTCATTTCCAAAATTCAGGCCTCATATGCACAATTGTACAACAACATGGATTTCATAGTGAAATCGCATAAGATCCCATCAGTTGGCTCACTCACTGAAGCCAAACGTAGGAATCAAGTTAGGTAGGAGATTGAAGAAGACTTGGATCAGTTTAAATAGATTGCCACCAAGGAAGATCTTGAAGTGAACAGGAATAATATGCATAATTACATTGGTGGCCCTGTCCAAATCAATACTGTGTTTCTCCTGCTAAATAAGGAAAATCACACTGGTTCCAAATCAGTGTACTTGGATTCCATGGAGGCTAGAGTCCGCTTCCATCTTGATACCATCACACATTTTGGGAAAATCATCACATAGTATAAAGCTTGACACCGTTATGTGACTGAGAAACAACAAGTTAAAGTGGCTGAGCTGGAGTTTCCCCAAACTCAAGCTTAACTTGTTTTATCTTATTAGACTATCTAGTTGGATCTACCCAATTTTTCCCTTTATGGGTATGTGTATATTGTAATAATATTTTGTAATTAATTTGTAAGTGAAATTCCAAGTGTCAATTGTAGAATGTGAAGAGCAATGTTGTAATGAAGTTGAAGAGTCATTTTGTAAAGAAGTTGAAGAGTCATGAGGGTAGTCCAAGAGTCATAAAAGGGAGATGAATGGTTACCCCTTTTGTTATAAATATGTCCTCATAACTCATGTAAAGGGATTTTGGGATTAGGAGCTGGGGAGTTTTATTGAGATCCTTGGCTTATACATAGCATAGAGGGAGTATCTTTCATTGGAGGAGCAGGTGTAGACTTCATGTTCCACTATTGGGGCTAGTGGTTTGTCAATGGTATATGAATGATTAGAACTTTCACTTTAATAAAAGCTCAGAGCCAAAAAAAATCATGCATATGTTGTGAATATAGTAGGACTATTCTTGTTATGTTTGCAATATATGTTGTTTGACTTACAATAATTCTTATGAACTATTTAGTTTGCATTAGTATGAATATTGTTGAATGTGTGTTGTGTATATTTCTGTCACAGTTAACTTGTGAACTATTTTTCAAGCTGACTTGTGATGTCTTTTATGCTCGTGTGTTCCTTTCACACTATGTACAATTACATGCTTCTAAAGGGCACACTCATTTTCCTCTCATCATGTTATAACCTTTCATGCCTTACACTTTACCCTCTGCAAAATCATATACTTGTTTCACCAAAGTCACAAATACACCACTCTATGTGTTATTACAGCTAAGGCACATCATTAAAACCCACTGCTTTGGAAACTAGGCTGTCTTCCAGATGGGGCTCTTACACCAAATGTTGTGAGGTCTAATTGGGACTTCATATCAGGGAGACCCCCTGAATGTTAGCGGCTCTAGGTCCGTCAACATAACCATCATGCCAATTATGGTTCATATACAGTGAAATTTTATTTATTAAAATTTTTACAACTACTTTCTAAATGGGGAAGGTCCACGAGCTTGAGCCCGTGACTTCCCCATAATGAACATACTTGATAGATAATGGATAATGAATACACCATGCGACAGAGATTGTAATTGGCTTGACCACAAATGTTAATAAATTTTATGTGCTAGGAATAAAGAAATGATGGCGATAACCTGTGGGTTTGACCCCAGGTTTGTTGGCCCCAATGTTTTATAACTAACTTGACTAGCCATTGCGCCACAACTGGTTTTGGTGTATATAGGTCCAAAACCCTATCTTTTAAGGTACTAATTCAGACTGTATATGTGATAAAAATCAATCGTTTCCCCTTTTGGAAATAAAAAGGAGGGAGGTTTTTCACAAAAGGTTCTTAGGTTCACTTAGCAACTACATGGCAGAGAAACATTATTTGAGATTGAGGATTTTGATGTAAATTTGTCATTTTGTGTTGCAATTGAAGAGGCCAGTCCATTTGGATGCAAACCAAAAGATATAACTCGCACTGAGTGAACTCTATTATCAATCTCATTATGTTCTTCTTATGTTCTTTGCAATTATTTATTTTTGTTCATAGTCCTTTTTTTTATCAAGTTTTGTATTTCACATTCTATTCAATGAAGACACATCATTAACTCATAAATGAAAGATATATATCATGAAGGGAATTCTCATATGGTCAACAACCTCATATGAATTTGTCTATGGCCAAAAAATTCTAGGAAGTGGCCTCATATTTACTTAGCACATTCAATATGCATGAAGAATATAACACACTTCATAACAAAGAATCCATTTGGTTTTTGGTCAAAATAAAATGAAGAAATAAGCTGACCAACACCATTCAAAACATTCTTTTGTAGAAATGGATTAGGCGTTTCTTCACCTTCAACCCCGTTGATAAACATCTATAAAAGAAAAACACCACTAGAAGCTTACATTGGAGATCTATGGCCCCTATTAGATCCTATAATGCACTATAAAATTGACATACAAATCAGTTTTGTCTAGTGCCCTCCAAGATACATCTAATCTTTCATGCGACTTGTTTGAAGAAAGTGGCCGGATTTAATTACAGGGTACAAAGTAGCCTATGATAACTTGGTGAAAAGGGTCCATTTAACCATGAATAGAAGTAGTATTGGCCACCATAGGGAAATGATTATGCTAGTGAATATTCTAAAGAGTATTAATGTAGAGGAAAGATATGTAACCAACAGGTACCACCTTAGAACCAATAATAATTGTACAAGAATTTCCATGCATTCAACCTTAATGGTGACATTTCTTGTAAAGGGGTAGAAAATGCTATGGTATTAACCTAACTTCCTTACTTTAGGTGTACTTGACAATTATGTTAAAGGAATTAATGGTAGGGAATCTTATGTTGATGCCTTTCAAGATCACCACTAATGATAAATTTAACATGAAAGATGTGTAAGATGGAAGGAAACATCAAATTGGTCATGTCTTTATATAGTTCACAGACTCATTTTCTTTATGCTAAATACTTTTAGTGACAATATATATGTATCTTTGCCAATAATTGTGATAAGTTATGAGGATATCATCAAACATGAATTTATTCTGAGAAAATGGGAGTCCCTTGATATCAAAATATTAATCTTTCCTTGTTTGGGTTCAAGTTATTCTAAAGTTATCATTTATAAAACATCCTTAAAGAAATCTAAAGTTTTAAATTTAAAGAAAATATCTTTACCTGAAAAGGAAGATTTGGTTTCAACATCCATTTAGATCAAGTTTATTTTACATAAATTTTTAATAATAATTGATTTATTCTTATCAAATGTTATGTTATCACTAAGAAATATCCTCTTGGCTATGAAAGAGGAAGTCCTAAGGTAACATTTTCAAACCAATCTTGCAGATTGAATGTTGGCCTCATCAATCCAGAGAGAGATCTCTATGACAACCTAATCACTAAGTTTAGCAACTCATTGTGCTTTCAAATAATGGCTATATTTTTAGTAGGGTTTTTGGATTTTGAGTGTGGTGGCTGGGTGGGGTTGAAGAAATATCAACTATCAGGAAATGGAGTCAAATCTAAGTGTTTATAAAGATTATCAGTGACTAGTAAAATTCTCCAAGAAACAGAGGCAAGGTAAATGATGTCTATCTGTGAATATTATCATTGCATTATGAAAATGGAAAAAAGGATTAACAATATATTACATTTGAAGCATCTAACAATGAATGAATTTCAAATGTAACTTTAGAGGAAAATTGTGAGTATTCAACTTTATGAAATGAAGCATCTAACAAATTATGAGTTCCGCAACATTTAATTTCATTTTAAATACTTAGAATATTTACACATAAATTAACAACTGAGAAGGGAATCACATACACATGAGAAAGGAGACAAACTTCAAAACATCATCGTCATGAATATTTGGTATGAAATCATTTTGTACTTCTGAACTTGATATAATTAATACTCAGAAAAGATTACAAAACAGAGCAATAATTTCTTCTCCAAAACATGAAAATCCAACCCTTCTTCCTTCTCTTTCATTCATTATATAGGAAAAATACATAAATCTGAGATCCACAATGTTTTGGAAACTATTAATTATAATAACCATCAAGATCCAAAATGAAAGGATATGAAAAACCTCTTGCTACACAGTATTTTTTCACACCTCCTGCACTTCCCTATGACATACCCCGAAGTGCTTTAAACATCACCATTATACAGTATACTCATCCATGTATACAACTCAGACCCCTCCTAACACTTTGATTGGAAAATGCCTTGAGCTTTCCCTGAAGAAATAGCTCTTAAAACCCTAAAATGAGGATCAACGCTCTTATGAGGCTTAAAAAAATGATGGTCGCCTGTTGCACTGTACTTGACTAGTGTTGGCATCATTTTTTCCATTGCATACTCGCGATGATCCCAAAAAGGTATTTTTCCCAAAGAGGATGAGAAGCTTCGTGATCTAGAAGCTTCCAGAGCAGCGAGCTGGAGGTTGTTTCGCATAGATGAGGTCAAATCCTCCCAACTTGACCTCTTGGTATTATTCCAAGGAGATTTAGCCTAGGAGGGGTGAAATCCTTCATCAAAACACTGTGTTAAGTGTTCCATTTGATGTTTTTTTGTACATTTAGTTCTTGTTGTTCAACACTTTACTTTCATGCTATTTTGCTCATAAATTTCACATAAAACTTGATAAATTTACTTGTTTATAATCACAAACACCATAAGGAAACATATGCACATGAAGTAATGGAAAAGAATTTGTTTGTAATTATGAAGTTGAAATTAGCACAACAAAACTAACATTCAACAACATATCAAGTTTGAACTTCCCATGTACAATGGTGAAGTGAATGCAAAAAAAGTTAGACAATTGGATTTGACAATTGGAGATTGGAGGTTTATTGCAGAATT
>APFE030793910.1:0-11882 GCA_000404065.3 Pinus taeda | reverse complement strand
AGCTTTGGGTTCCCCACAACTTGTGTCTGTCACTCATAATTTGTTGGCTTTCAACAAAGGAACCAATCAACCCTTAGGGGTCCTTCCAAAGTTCCCTATTACTTAGGGAGGAAAGACTGTCTATATAGACGTGATGGTAGTCCAAGGTTCCTTAGATTGCAATCTTCTCCTTGGATGCAACTATGTTTATGTCATGGGAGCTATTGTTTATTCACTTTTCCATGTGGTTTATTTTCCGCACGAAGGGAGAATTGTGATTATTGATCAACTTTCATTCATTAGTCACCAGCCACCTCCTTTGCAACCATCGTCCCCTATGGGCTCTTGTTTGCAAGCAATACCTTACCCGCCACAGGTCAATTATGTGGCTAATTGTTCCATCTCCACATCTATTGATGATCACACAGATGGTATAATACATTATGTACTGGGGCACTGGAACCTGATCTGTCTGTGGTACCAATTGACATGTATTCCTCTCAAAGCATGGTTCTTTCGTCTAGTGAAGAACTCTTGGGAGCCATGTTCTTGTGTGGTTCATGAATAGATGTGATGAGGATAGTTTTCTCCTGTATCAACCTCACTAAAAATGAAACAGATTTGAGGATAGTTCCCAGTATTGTGTCAAACTCATTAAAAAAAGAAACAAAGTCTCGAAGCATAGTTCTTGGTCTTGTGTCAAGCTCGTTAAAAAATGAAACAAGGGTCTCGAGGATAGTTCTTTTACTGTGTCAACCTCATTAAAAAATTAAGCATCTCCCTTTTCCAAATAAAATTTTTGATTAAGCTCTCGTAAAATCCCAGTCGATTCTTTCCAAGGTCTCGAAAGTGAACCTTCATTCCATCCACCTAATTGCATGAAATGAAGCTTGGTGCGGGAATGTACCTCGAATTGAGTCATTATGCTGGGGGCATGCAAACTTAACTCAAGCATAGTTTGTTTTTGTTTCAAGCTTGTGTAAACATGAAACCGAATTCAAGCAGAGTTCCCCATGGTTCAAGCTTGTGTAAAAATGAACCCATGCCCAATTTAGATCTTGTGATTTCCATTTTTATCAGCTAATTTATGTTAGATGAGCCTTAGTATTTCATTCCATCACCACCATCTCTTTGGCCAATCATATGCTTTCACTTGGTTGTTTTTTCCTTTCCTAAGGAACCGCAACGATGAGTGGTTTTGTTAGCCAGCCTCTTGACCATTACATGTTTTGAGTAGTCCCACAATTGCCGAAACTAGTTGCTACTCTTTATACCACTCATTCCTCCAAGACGAGTCACCTTTAAGCTCTTTTATAACTCATAAAAATGAAAATATTGCTGAGTATTTTTCCCTTTTTGGCTCGTTAAAGAGAATAAAAATGGGGGGTCCACTTTCAAGCTCTTTTATGACCCTTTAAACATGAAAAGGTTGCCGAGCTATTGTCGTTTTGAACTTGTTAAAGGTTGTGAAACATCATTCACTTAGTATATGTTTACTCCTTTTTCGGGCTGGGATGAACTATTTACGAAAAAGGTACTCATTGACTGAAATGGTCAAGCGGTTCTCTCAAGTATCGTTTTTTACCTTTTCAGGCTCGAGAGACACAAATGTACAAAAAGGGACCATGTGGAGTTTTCTTTTCCATGTATTTTTCAAACTCTCTAAACATGAAAAGGATACCGAGTTACACCTTTGTCGGACTCGTTAAAACATTAAATGACATCGAATTCATCGCCATGACGGACGTGAGATTCTCCTTCCTAGGGCTCATTAAAATTACTAGGTCGGATTCATTCGAAGGATGGACTTACAATGCAAGCATATCCTATCCCCTTTAAGCTTGCGATTAAAAAATAATTGGGGTACTTGCTAGAAATGGTGGGGGAAAAATGGGAAATTTTATCAGTTGTGTCGACAACTCACTTTTGAACATGACACTTTCTGCTTCTAGTCGGGTTGGGATATCCTCACTTCATCTTTGACCTTCCTAGGTTGGGTCGTTTATTTTTTCCTTCCATGTGATCTCTACCGCGTCATCATGACCACCGATACTATGGATCCAAAAGATGCTAAATACGAGTCGTATCGCTGATATGTTCAAGAGTTGTCCTTCTGTAGTTACATTTACTCCTGATTCTCTGTATCATCCAAAATCATTTGCATCCCTTTGTCTCATGTCGATGATGTGGGATACATCATGGCCCTCCTGTGACATGGTCACTTCCTATCGACTTTAGCTCATTACCTTGGAAGTTGGTCGAGAGACTCCCTTCCAGTACCTTAGAGCTTGCATGACCTAATAGCAAGTTCTTTGCACTCGACGATAAGTTCACATCATTGGATTTCGATCAGGTGATTTCATGGGTGTTCGACTTCAGTTCCTTTATTCACATTCTGTGAATTGTGCTACTAGTACCTTGAGAACCATTGTCATTATTGGTGGTTTCTCTCGCGCTTGTTTACAATTTACATCTTTGACTGGTAATCAAACGATTTTCTAGCATGTTCAATGTCAACACATCTATTCACATGTTAGAATTTGTACTTTGATTGGGTCATGTCGGAGCGCAAGACCCTGGGCTCAAATTACAAAAGTCTAGGTTGCAAGGTGATGTGACATGGTTGTGCTGATATACATGTCTCTTTTAGATGGATGGCTACGACCATACCATGAGTTGTCATATGTGATCCTTCTCATTATTGGATGGATGCGACCATACCTTGGTTTCAATATGATCCTCTTTATCGGATGGTTGTGCCCATGCCTGGATCCATTTGCATGATCATTATATGGATGGTTGCGTCAATACCACGATTCATGTATAATTTGACAGAGTTTATAGTAATGTATATGTATCTGTATGTTCTTGCAGTTTTTCCGACGACAGACTCTGGTTCCCCACACTGATTCATAAAGAATTTCACCCCTCACTCTTGTTCGACCTTCACGCTTTAGGGGACATCTATTACACAACATTTTGTCATTGTCCCTGGACTCCCTGTTCCTTGATCCTGGAGGACCTCTATAGTGAACCCTACATGCTTTCCCATCATGAAGAAACTTCCATTGTGTCCCTCTTCATGAGCAGAACAATTCCCTTTTGCATCTTTTCCCAAAAATATTCTGTTTTTCCCAGTTTACAAGACCAACACTAGTGACATGTATCCTTCTCGTGCCGATATGCATGGACTAAAACTGTCCCTAGCACCGATAGGAGCGACTGAGCCTTTTTGATGCAGGAGCATTCAGATCAAGGAAAATCATTGTATTTTAGTAGACATAGGGGGTCTTGTGTTTTAAGGAAGTTGGTTTCCTAAATGTTGAATTAATGTAATTAATAAGGGTTTTAAGTGATTTTAATGAGAATATAATTTAATTGAATATTGTGAGGCATAATTGTAAATGTTCTCGAAGGTAGGAGAACATGAGAGATTTAGGATAGTTGAGTGATGAGAGGTTTGAGAATTAATTGTAAAACTCAGATTAGGAGTCAGTTCATGAATTTATGGATTAGAGAGGAGTTTTAGGAACGAGGAAGAAATTTAGGAATTTTGTTGAGGAGTTTATGGATCTAAACCAGAAATTGGTTTTAGAATCCCTTTGTATAAATGAAAGCCTAAAAGGCATGATCAGAAGTTAGTCAGAGGCTAGATAGATAGCTAGAGTGTGGTTTTAAGCCTACGGGCAAAGTGTAAATAGAGACCACTGATTTTAGAACATCAGGCCAGAGAGACAGAGATCTCATTCTGTAATCATTGTTTATATTTATTAATGTAATCAATTCAACTCTGAGTTCGAATGTGTGTTCGTGTTTTGAATGATGAGTGATGACTGAATAGGAATTCAGTATAAATATGCGTGCAGGCATAGTCGAGACGAATACACAGAGGAAGAGAAGAGATAGAGGATCTTAATGGGCATTGAACGATTATAGCCGAATCTTTTGGGAAGCCATCGTATCGAGATAAATTTCCTTTACATCCAGTACACACAGTAAAAATCTTCGAGAAATGGGCAGTATAATTTATCAGCCCGATTACGGCGCTAGCTCTTCATTCCTATGCTAGATACATCATCACAACTACAGAGTACCTCACTCTATGGGCAGAGGTAGCACCAATAAAGGACTCTACAACCGATACAGTAGCAAGATTCATCTTCAAAGGCATAATATCTAGATTTGGATGTTCGAAAAGCCTAACCAGTGATCAAGGGGCTCATTTCATAAATGAAATTGTCACTTTGCTCCTAAAGAATTTTCTAATCCAACATCAAAAGAGAAACCCTTACCATCCTCAGGCCAATGGATTTGTCAAAGCCTTCAATAAGATACTCAAGAAGGGCCTGACAAAGATTGTATCAACAAATCGAGATGATTGGGATGAGCAAGTGCCAACCACATTATGGGCTTATAAATTAACGGTAAAGTGAACACACAAGCAAACACTATTTCAACCAGTATATGGTCGAGAAGCAGTAGTACCAGCCGCATTCATTGTCCCAAGCATATTCATTTCTCAGGCCACTAAAACGATAGATGACGCGTCCTTAAAATAGAGGTTGGAAGAATTAATGGACTTGGATGAATCAAGATTTTTAGCTAAATTCCACCAATCAATTGAACGGAGACAAAAGGTTTGACATGAAAAGCACATTAAAAGAAAAACTTTCAAGGTGGGAGATCATGTCATATTATATGAAAACAAATATAAAAAATTCCTAGGCAAACTACAAGTGCATTGGTTGGGGCCATTTAGGGTTGCAGAGATCAAAGAGTTTGGTGCGGTAAATCTAGTGCAAATAGACGAGATAATGTTACCATGGTGGGTGAACGACGCATGCATGAAACCTTTCCACAAGTCAGAAGTTGTGTCATCAAATTTAAAGGGTATCGGAGACAAGCTCGCAAGTAGGTTTAAAGTCAATAATAAACATTTAGTCGCATAGTCAGTTACACATTTTGTCGCATATTCAGTTGCATTTTGATCTCTTTTTATTTTTCCTTCAGTAAATAAATAAGTGTGTGTCAGTTGGGTGGCAGAAACAATACCATGACACTGCAACTCACTTGTGGTTGAGGGGGAATGGTCACACGTTTTATGAGTCTTATCCATCATACTACAAGTCTTTTCCAAAATAAGTAATAATAATACACATGTCAGCATAGAAAATTTTAGGGGCGAATCTTAGCCCACGGGCGAAATTTAAGGAGTTTTATATTTTGAAGGGGTGAATTTTTTTATATTACACCACTTTTTTATAGTTAGCCCAAAAACATTTAAAAAATAGATAATTATTATATTTTAGCCCAAAAAAATAAGCACAAATAAACATTCTACCCCCGATTCACCTGGTTTATAGGTCATATTTTCTTCCATCGCCCCCATTTCATATCGGATTTGTTTCTAATCGCCTTGATTTCCAGTAATGGAATTGGTTAGGAGCTATTTCGCCCTCGATAATTTTGGAAATTGAGAATAGGGTTAGCTTCAAGGTAATGGACCTCGATAAGGAAGGGTTATTGTCTCTTCTATTGGGTCTTCAAAGGGAAAAACAATTTTTTGTTGTTTTCTGGAAGCAGGCCTCTTGTTTCTTGCACAGTGAGCCCTAGCATACCTAGATTATGTAAAAAGGTTCCTATATGTGGTGATGTTGCATAGATTCAAATTTGACAAAATTATGTTCCTATACTCGCATCAGAAGGGTTTACCAGACCTAGACCTGTAGTGATCTACTTGTTAGACATTACCATCAACCAAGAAAAAGCGAGTTAAGGTTTAATGCATGATAACTAGGGTTTTTTTTATTTATATTCATTGTTTATTTGGTTTCTTGAAGGATTAATTGGTATCAGAAATTTGGAGTATCATTTGACAGTGGATTTTAGTAACAGTATTTGTAGAAACTTATGAAATACATATCTGGGATTGCACTGCTGAAATTTGAAGCATATTTTCTATTTGGAAAACTGGCTTTACACTATCTTTTCAACAATACCTTATGTATGTGATGAAAAAATTGGAAGTTTTACTTTGAGAAAACTGTAATTATTATTTTATATATCTAAGTGATATATGTGTCAAGAAACCCAAGTAGAAAACTATGGAAAAAATTCTTAGAAAGGCTACAGGATTCGAACTCTGACTGAAGATGCCCTTCCTGTGATTGATTCCAACAAACACAACCAAAGGTGAATTTTTGTTGGGTTTGATCTTTTTGCTGTAAATACTAGGGAAGTCGTCATTTTATTTCGGTACAGTATATTTTATATCTCATTTTTTTTTTCTTCAATGGACTCAAATTCAAGATCCTTTAGGTCGTTTCCACTTTCTGCTAAGGTAATTCTTAGTAATTCTATGCAAGATAGCGGATCAATGCAAGGAGCACTAAGTAAGCCATGTGCATATTTTAAATCTGATGAGGACCTTAAGGCATTTAAAATTTTCTGCACCATGATTGAAAATAGAAGCTCTCGATCCATGCTTAAATTTTTAATGTTCTTGAGATCGGAGAACTAAGTTATGCATCAGGTTAATAAAATTTTCATCTTGATCATGAGCCATTTTCCAGTTTTCATAGCTTGACATACAATTTTCTTTGATAATGTACCCTCTAAATAATGTGATGCACAACATTGAAATCAACATGGCTACCAACTAAGTTATTTATTATTGTTTTTATTTTTATTTATTTCATAAAATTGAATTCATTTCGTGCTCTGTTGCCCCATTACAAAGTAGTATTGCAAAGAAAATCAAAAATTCTTTTGGATCAAATCTACATTTCCATTCTGTATTCTTGATCTTAACCTCCCCATGTCACAAGCAACATTAAAATGGAAACCCAAGTCTCAAAATACAACTT
The DNA here is from genome assembly GCA_000404065.3 of Pinus taeda. Lineage (NCBI taxonomy): Eukaryota > Viridiplantae > Streptophyta > Pinopsida > Pinales > Pinaceae > Pinus > Pinus taeda. The sequence continues at coordinate 5,037 of APFE030793910.1, read as the reverse complement.
AATAACTCCTACATCTTAATGTTTCCACAATAAATCTTTGTGCCAACTTTAATCATATGTTTAGATGCCTAATTTCAACGAAAGGTTTAGCTTGTGCCTCTCAATTAGTAAATTTTCACTAATTTTATTTCTTTGGTACTTGAAGCATTCTTGAGCTTAGCACCCTGATCAATTATGCCATATCCTCTATGGAAAAACTTTGATGCTCCAGAAATATAGTCTAAATGTTTTCTGAAGAAACTATAGAAAATAGAGCACTAGCATTCTGTAGTCACATAAGATAACATGTCACTACATACCCTACAAGTGGAAAATGGCATATATTTATATGTATTTGAAAATAGCCCCACACAACAATAAGATTAGGTTCATATGAGAATAATACAATGATAACTTACACTTTCCCAACTCCGCAAAGACTAAGATACTTGCTCCCTTCAAGATGGCAATATTTTGTACAAATATTTGCTCTGGTAGTTCAAATATGCTCCGGAAATAACACTCTTGTGCTTAAGTAAATCCTTATTTTTAAACCATGCATAAATTTTAAATCTTGGCATGATCCTATGCTAAAGATAATAAGAGAAATAGTGTGGAAATGATGCAAGAGACCGCAGTGGGTTAAATGTAATAGTACAAAGAAAATCAAATTTATTTTGGATCAAATCTGCGCTTTGCTTAAGTGTTATTGGTCTTGACCTCACCATGCCATAAACAACATTAAAGGGAAACACAAGTACAAAAATAAAAATTAACCACTCTAGCATCTTATTGCTTACATAAAAAATCTCTCTGTCAACTTTGACTATTTGTTTGCAGTATTTTAGGAAGCCTAATTTCAACAAAACGTTTAGCTTGTGCCTTTAAATTGACTCTCCTAAATTTTCACTGCTTTTTATTTCTTCAATATGTGAGGCATGCATGAGATTAGGGCCATGATCAATTAGATCACCTCTTCTATGGACAAGTTTTGAAGCTCCAGAAAGGATAGTCTAGAATTTTTTTGAAGAAACTTTGGGCAATGGAGTCCTAGGCATTCTGCAGTCACATCAGATAACATGTTACCACAAACTCAAATTTCACATATATTACAGCTTATTTGAAAATAGCACCAAAAAACAATAGAAGTAGGTGCATGGAAGAATTATGAATAATAAAATGATAACATGCACTTTCCCAAGTTTGCAAAGACTAAAATACTTGCTCCCTTCAAGGTGGCAGTATTTTTGTACAAATTTTCACTTTCATAGTTCAAATATGCTCCGGTAAGAACACTTGCTTAAGTAAATTGCTTATTTTAATCCATACATACATTTTGTATCTTGGTTTGATCTTTCTCTCAAGAAGTCATGAGAAATAGTTGGAAATGATGCAATAACCAGTAGTGGGCTAAATGTAGTACTGCAAAGAAAATCAAACTTCTTTTGTCTCAAATCTGCACTTTGATTAAGTATTGTTGGTTGTGACTTCACCATCTAACAAACAACATTGAAGGGAACCCCATTTCTCAAAAGACAACTTAACTACCCCTTGAGCTTATTTCTTCCACGGTGAATCTTTCTAGCAATGTTAATCATCCATTCAAGGTAGTTTAGCAAGCCTAATTTCAACAAAACATTTAGCTTCTACCACTAGATTGCATGTAAAATTTCACTGATATTTATTTCTTGGGTATCTGAGACATGATTGAACTTAAAGATGTGGATAATTGTATCATCTCTTCTATCAAAGAGTTTCAATCCTTTAGAATGAATATTTTGAATTTTTTCTGAAGAAAATTCAGGCAATGGAGTCTTGGGCATTGTGCTTTTTAGATTTTCTCTTTTAGATCCATGGGAAATTAAATCATCTCTTCGTTGTGCTAGTGCTGACTCTCTAGATGATATATTCTGACATTTTTCTAAAGAAATTTTAGACAGTAGAGTCATGGGTGTTTTGGATTTTAGATGTTCTCTGATACACACAACAACTCACTGCTTGTCAAGGCCAATTCAATTAACATCTTCAATCAACTTTATCAAGTCATTCACATGAAAATTGTGAGGATGACATAAAGCCATCTTTATCGTCTCGTTTTCGTCCAAATAACTCTTGCAATATCCAGATTGGCCGCAATGGATTTTCTTGGGTCCCATTTAAGATCCTCAGGATATTGTAAAATGAAGTCGCCTATATTTTCCTTTCTTAGTCCCAAGTTTGACAGAAAATATGCTGTAGAAAACAAAGCTTTCTCTGAATTGTTGATAAAAAGTTGAGACTTGGTATGGCATAGCATGCTTATATCATCCCAAGGGAAACCGATACCTGCCAACAACATTAACTTTTCTACAATACTAGTACGTTTGAGTGGATTTTTTTCAAACAAACAACAAATTCTATTCTTCTCAACTTGAAACCCATTCGGACCAGTGACAACGGTCCCAAATTTTCTATGTACATCATCATTGAGAAGCAAGGGGAAGCAATTCAATATTATTATAAGAGAAAACTTACTAACACCAAGGTTCTCATAGAATTGAAATTTCTTTTGCAGCTTCCGTGTAGAAGAACTGAATAATTGTGGGTGTTCTTTATAAAATTATCCCAGCACATGCCTAGAAAACCCATTTTTCTTTAAATTTGAGACATTTTCCAGTAGAAACTCCTCTTCATTGAGATATATTTTCCCTCGAGGCAAGAGTCTATGGACATCATAAGTCTCTACCCCTATACTTTCAAAGAAGTGATCAAACTCATTGATCGGATTATAAAGAAGATACAGGGTTTTGCTTAAATTTTCTTGTGCATTGACTCTAGATACTAAATTTATTAAAAAATAAGGTGCATAGAGGCCTATATTCTCCACATATGTAAATGGAATGGGCCTTGTATAGTGGAGATAATTTTTCAGCACTTGTTGAACTTCATGTTCCAAGTTTGGCGAGACTTTGACATGGGATATTCTACTAGCTTTCCTACACTGTTGACTATTGCAAAGAAAACTTTGAGGCTAAATTACTGAAAAATTTAGAGTCGAAGATTCTAAAACATATAACACTTTCAGCTATGTTTCTTTTTGTTATTTTAATATTTTTACAGCTTGACATTCTCTTTAGACCACCATATGTGGGAGAGGATCTTCAGTTTCTCCTGTGTGTCATAATGGTGGTGATGTAGTAGTGCTATTTACCACTAAAGAAATGGAATTTTACTTAGTTGATGATAGAATTGGTTAATCTTATTTCTATGATTGGATTTTACCATAATGAATATGGCCTTATTGTGTTTTCATGTGTCTTTTGTTCCGTAAAATATAGATAATTTCTAATATGTTTTATTAGATACTAACTTGTTGTCAATGTACCAACTATACAAAATTGTCAATGCAAAAAGGAAAATTATGATATGTTTTATTAAACACTAAAATTTCTTATACGTTTTATTAGCCTTGAATTTTTGAGGTATTTGTCAAGTTCCCTAGTGCCACCTTCAATTGTACCCGTAATTCCACTTCAACTCTCCTTCCCCATAAGCACCAAATGATTCAATCATCACTTCTATAATTTCAGAAAGAGGACCTATTATCATATATTAAACAATGTCAAATTTAACAACCTGGAAGAACCACAGCCCAAGCCTCCATGGCTTAAAGAAATAATTCAGAGGGAAGGGTTTCTTTACAAATCCATTTTCACACAAAGGTTCCAATAGGGGTGTTGTGACATTTGAATGCCCCTACCTGTTCATGAACTCAATAGTTCTTTCCTCCCCACCCAATCAAGCTATGAGATATCTTGCAAAACAATACATGGAAAAGGACTCATATCAATCCTGTTGGATTTCGACATCAACATCAATTGCAATTTTTTATAATGAGTAAAATCATTCAACTCAGGATTCTTTTAAGATAATAGATGCTCAAAGAAAAGGAACATTGAAAGAGAAAGTGAAATAAGTACATAAGTGACAGTAACAATAATTTCCCACGTGTGGAATGTATTCCCTTCTCTACTCAAAAATGAATTCAACAATCTTCAACGAATTTGTATATTTTACAGTAATTCCCTTGATTCTATAAAATCACCATTCCCCCTCCATCTTATTGAATCAATTGTTCACAGGTCAATCTATTTGGTCTTCAAAGGGAAAAACAATTTTTGGTTGTTTCCTGGAAGCAGACCTTTTGTTTCTTGCCCAATAAACTCTAAACGGGCATTTACAAATTATGTAAGAAGTTTTCTATCTATGGTGATGCTACACATATTGAAAAAATTATGTTCATATACTCACATTAGAAGGGTTTACCAGTCCTCGAACTATAGTGATCTACTTGTTGGACATCACCATCAACCAAGCAAAAGCGGGTTAGGGTTTAGTACATGATAGCTAGGGTTTTTTTTGTAATCGTTGTTTAGTTGGTTTCTTGAAGGATTAATTGGTAGAAAAAATTTGGAGTATCGTTTGCTAGTGGATTTTAGTAACAGTCATTGTAGAATCTTATGAAATACATATCTGGGATTGTACTGTTGAAATTTGAAGTATATTTTTGATTTGGAAAATTAGTTTTACAATGTCTTTTCAATAATACCTTATGTATGTGATGAAAAAATTGGAAGCCTTACTTTGAGCAGAACTGTAATTTTTATTTTATGTATCTAACTGATATATGCATCAAGAAACCCAATTAGAAACTATGGAAAAATTTACTAGAATTTTCCTCCATACATAACCATACATAAACACATATCTATTATTATTCTTATTGAGTACCTCCCTCGGTACCTCATATTAGTCCCCTAGATATACTACATATCTTTTAGGTATGAATTCTAGTCTCTTAAGGGGATCATAATATTTTATTTAGTTTTACAAGTCATAATTTCTCTTGAGAATTTCTTAGTATATGCTTAGATAGGTGCAATAGCTTATGTTGCTTCCTGTTTATATGGTATATTTTTTCCTTTAATTGGGTTTTTAATATCTATTTATCTTATTATATTTTAAGAACACATCAGAAGCATCCCTAATGGCTTCTCTATCAATTTTACACACATTATC
>APFE030793908.1:226965-253539 GCA_000404065.3 Pinus taeda | reverse complement strand
TTTACTAGCCTAAAATCAGTGTTACCCTATTGGTCATCTCATCTATTGAAGATTTTACGAGATAGACCGGAGAGAGCCTTCTCCTGCCCCGTAGGGCTAGCTACGAGGCTAAATGGTTTGATGTTGCCTTGAGGTTTGCCTTTCTCAACTTGAGGTGAAATTTCAATTGCTAACAGGTTCCACTTGGTAATGAAACTATATTTGGACCATTTACAGTATTTATTCAACAACCACTAATAAAACTAGCATGTATTTCTTTAGAGGAAACCGTCCAATAACTCGTAATTTCATTGACTAGAATCTCAATCAATTCAACTTATAATATTTGGGGGTTTAAATGGTGTTTGTTTACAACATGAAATCAACTAACTATTCAAGTGATTCACATGATTCTTAATAAATGGAATTCATCCAAAAAATATAAATTACCTGCCTTTAAAAATCTTGAATTCTCTAATCCAACGATCGCCAATACATTCACAAATTTGAATCTTATGTTATAGGGTTACAAGCATACATCTTCTTGAGATTCTCAAGATAAATTTGCTTATTTTTAACAAATATCTTTCTTATCAGCCTAGGGACAGATTTCATGTACATTGTGTAACATCCCTGGTTAAAAATCCATGTAAAAATATATAAGACCATGGTCACAGGACATGTATTCCAATCTTTATGGTGGGAAAAACATCCTAGTGGGTGTCACTTTGATTTATTATGGCTAAGGAAATTGGAAAAGGCAATGGAAAAGGCTTTGGAAAGGCAAAATGGCATTTTGGCACATTTATTTATGAAAATAATGGAAATTAGGAGAAAAGGGAGGTGAAAAGTCACATGTTGCAAGTGAGGAGGAAAATAATGGAAATTGAAGAAAATAGAGGCCTCATTGATAAAAAAATCTTATGACAATCAGTGGGAAAGCTTGGTCAGTGTAGCTTTTTGTCAGTTTAGTTTTGGAGCTCTCCTTCTGTTCTCTCTCTCTCATGCTCTTGGACACTTAGAGTTTTCTTGGATCATTCTTGGAGAGTGTGACATACTTATATGCTTGGAGCAAGAAGGCAAAGGAAGAGTAGGAAATCACATGAGGACATCAAGATCAACAACTACAATGGGTTTTCTTTGTAGGTATTGATTTGCATGTATGTTTTCCTCACTATTTTTGGCATGCATAGCATATGCATGTGGTTTCTTGGTTATGATCTGTCATTGGCATGGAGGATTTCTAGATTGACAGTGGATTTACCTAGCCCTTCGATTTACTAGATAGCCATGGTGTTGTTGTTTATTTTTTTCCTTTTGTTTTCTAGTTGGTTCTCATAGTCCTTTATTTGTGGATTGAGTTACTAGTCTTGGAGCCCTGGTTGGAAAAATGCTCTAGAGTCCTTGGTGGGTTGAGTTACTAGTCCTGGAGCCCTGTTTGGACAAACACTCTAGAGCTTGGTGGCAGCGGTGGGTTGAGTTACTAGTACTGGAAGCCTTGTTTGGAAAAAATGCTCTAGATCCCTGGAAGGATTGGGTAGAGACCAATCTAGTGATGGTTTGTGATGTCTGACAATGAACTAGAATCATTGTTTGATGGGTTGAGGTGGTTTGGCCTCTAGAAGTCCTGGTTCGGTTTTGATGGATTGTTCCATGAGATCCCACATTCATGCTTGGAATATGGCAGGGGGCTGACTAGTTGAAGAGGTATTTGGCTCAAACATGTCTATGGTAGGGTGGTTCATGGAAGTCCCAAACCTGGTTGGCCTTTGCATCATTAATATGAGGTTATTTCTCCTTGTTAATTCATGAGCATTATACTGGTTTATATGTGGATTATATGGTTTTTGTTTCCTTGGTATTTCTATTGTTATTATGTTGTTTATGAACATGTATTATGGTAGTGGCTACATATGGTTCTCATCATGTTTTTACGTGTAAATGAATGAACAATGTATCTATGGCCTAATAGATGAAATTTCAGCTAATGTGTTGAGGCATCAATGCTTCTTAGTGATTCTTAGATAAGTATGAGACCCCTATGCTCAATTATGTTGTTAAAACCTGGAGCTTTCATGTTTATAACATGTTTGAAGAAATTCCTGTCATGGCTAGTAGGGGTCCACTCTATTCCTTGTTGATGTTTTTGCAAATGTAACTTTGTTCTGCTGTGAAAAATCATTTCTGAAGGTGTTATTGAGTTCTGGGCAGTGACCTGGGCTCTGAGCCTAAAAAATTGGCACAAATCCTGGAGACGCAGGCATAACATTGGGGAAAAAAGTCCCCAGATGCTCCCTTTCCCTTGTTGTGGGAGAATTTGGAGCCTTCTAGACACACCCTTGCCCATATGAAGGGAGCGTCCAGGGGTCTGATGTGTTAAAACTTCAATTGGTCTCAGGGGCTGGTTACCTAAGTGGTTAGGATGGATCCTGGGAGTTCTGTTGCTGATGTGGAAGGTTTGTGTGATGTGTTCCACCAGTTCCACTTCCTTAACTGACACGTAGGGAGTCAAATCATATCATAGTAAATTGTCGTCACTTGTTTACCCCGGTTGGTCAGTTACTCAAGTAGATGTTGGAGGAGGGTGTTACAGAGTGGTACCATAACATGGTTCACCCCTTAGACTGGATGGGAGGTGTGTTGGTAATGCATTCATGACATTTGCTTATTTGTTCCTTATGCTTGTATTCCATGTGCTTGTTGCATTTGCATGGTGTTGATCATGGTTGTAGTGATCTCACCATGTGAAGGTTGATAATGTTGTTGTGGGATGCGCCGTCATGAGTGTATGGTGTATATGAATTTATTATGCATATCAGTGTCTATATGTTGCTATGCATTCATTTTCATGGTGAAGGTTGTTGTGCATAAAATCATTATATGTAATTAGGTCTTCATGATGATATTGGTATGTTATGATGCTAATGTATTGGCTGAGATAGAGCAGGAGATGCAAATCATCAGAGTGAAGTTGCAGTACTAAATTTTACGGTAAAAGAAGATCGTCATATAGGTTTGTATTTTTTTTCATGCAGGTATGTAGGTTAAGTATTATTATGTGCATTATGGTTATGTGTATGCCTTTTGTTCTATTGTTGATATGGTTACATACATGATAGATGCTAATTGATTGATGTAGTCATATGCACGTGTTGGATAGTCATGAATGGTAATTTCATGTGGTTGTATGCATTGTTATTATTGTTTTATGTTAGATAACATGATGATTATGTTATATGTATTTTATGAGTATGGTATAGGTTAACTTGTTGTTTTTACATGATAGTTAGCTTGATAATTATGATATATGTTGTTGATGAGCATAATACATAACTTGTTGTTGTTATATGCTAGTAACTTGATGATTACGGTTATTGCATTAAGATATATATGTTACATGTGTCATACTAATTTGAATTGATCTATGAAAATGATTAGGGTTATGACATTCAGGTATGAGATAATATGTTGTGATATTGTCATACTAATCTAGACTGACTATGCAGATGTGATTATTATGTATGAATGATAATTGCTTATGAGTTTATGATGTGAACATGTTAGCTAGTGACTATTATGGATATCACGACCTTAATTATGTTTTAGATGATATGTCGTGAAGTTATATCATGCTAATCAAGATTGATTGTATAGACAAGATAGCCTCCCCTGAGATATATTAAGGTATGAGTTTGACTATGTCATCTATTTGATGTTTGAGTGTTTGATTATGTCATCTAGTTAATTTATTTAACATGGTATGTTTGCAAGTTGGTTGAATGTTTGATGAATTGCATAATATGACTATGTGTATGTAAGATTTCTCGAAGGAATGGCCTTCTTTTAAGATGGTTTTACTCACACATATGTGTTGAGATAGCTGATATGTGCTTGAGTGTAAGTACGTGAAAGTTGTAGAATTATGTCTAATGACTATGAGTTGACTATGGATTATGACATGATTGTTAGTCTTGGTAAAAGTTGATTTCAAATTGATATATATAATTATCTTGATATTTGGAACATGTGGTTGACATGTGTGAACAATTGTAGGAAACATGCTTGGTATTAGCATGACAAGGTAATAGTTGATTTTTTTATATAAATATCCATTGGGTGATGTGATAGTACACATGAATCAGTTGTAGCAAGGTAAAGGTAAAAGAAAGGAATTGGGTGAGAATTCCTTTAGTTGTGTTTGGAAACTACAATTCCAAACGAATGAGTGCTTTGCATATAGGAAGTCTTCTTAACCCTAATTTGTCTTAAATTATGTGGATATGTGCTATATTCACGGACATGTATTTGACAAGTATAACAGTTGGTGTCTAGTTATAGCTAGATATTTCAAGGGAATTGGAGTCCCTTGAGACATAGCACATATGTGTTCAAATACAAGGCAACGTGCTTGGCATAATAAGATAGGGTAATTGGTTTATTGTTATTTTTATTTATGCACTGACAGTTATGTGTTTATGGCAATATGACGTATGGGATTGCATGGAAAAAGAGAGTGCCATGAAATCTTAAAGAAGGCTTAGGATGAGCTTTCACTTGTAGGCACTGGGAACCATGGGGATGGAGTCATGTTGTTAGCTACTAGTTTTTTGCTTGGGGTATTTGTGATGTGGTTGTGCTTGATTGTGTCTTTGTTATGTCTGGTGCAACACCTTGCCACTTTGTTTGCAATGTCATGTTGTTATTGATTTTCATGGTTTTCTTCTTGTTTGTTTCTTGTCTTGCCTTTCTTGTTTTGAGTCTTGGGAATTGGTTGGGAAAAGATGAAAGTTAGTGGAGCTTGGGGAGAGCTTAATGAAATCCAACAGGCAATGTAAGAATCATATGAAGTCAGTGCATGTATAAGGGTAGTTGAAGGCAAGAGTATGATAGCCAGTTGGATTGATTGGGTCCATTGGTGTAAATGGATGATGGTGGGACAATCATGAGAAAAGTAATCAGGAAAGGTAAAGTAAATATATTTGAGGCTTCAGATGCCTTGGCTATCTTGGAAACTATTGTTCTCAATGTTTTGCATGTTGTGCATAAATAAAGGGAGTTCTCTTAACCTTGACCTTATGATATTTGGTGATTATGTTGTGATCATGATTATTCTAATGTCTATATATTTATACATTTATGTATGTATGTATGTCATGTCTGACAAGGTCATCATGGATCATGATTGTTTTATGTTGATGTTTATATGTATATATGTCGTTGTCTGGTAGGATCGTGATTGTTTTATGCTAATTTATATATATATATATATATATTTTATAAAATAATATTATATATGTATGTATGTATGTATGTATGTATGTATGTATGTATGTATGTATGTATGTATGTATGCATGTATCTACGTAACTGTCTAATAAGGTCACTGGGGATCATTCTTGTGGAAGAATGATTGCATATGTAGGTGAATGGCATGAAAAGGTTCTTGTTTTATGAGGAATCAAGTGTGAAGAGTAGTCATGACAAATATATGAGGTCAGTATCATGTGGATATGAATTGATATTGTATGCTTGTATCATGCCTATGTTTATGTTATGATAGGTAACGTTGAAGGATACATCAGTGGAATGAAAACAATGTGCTTTGTGGCATGCTAGGATAAACATGGATGGAAGAGAGACACTCGAAGCAAGGTTTCTTGGTAGAGGAAATATGGTTTTGGATGTGCAATGCTATTGTTGTGTATATGTTGTGCATGTTGTATATTCAGTGATTGTACCTATGGAGATGTGTAATGTTGTATGTGTAGTATTATGTACATATCATGTTATATGCATGTTGTATATATGGTGTTGTGTGTATATTACATATGTAGTGATGGGTATAAATAATGTTGTGTACATGTTAGATATGCGGTGTTGTGTATAAATTTTACTGTGCACATGATGGATATGCGGTGTTGTGTGCATATGGTGTTGTGCGCATGTTGGATATGTGGTTTTGTGTACATATGGTGCTATGTACATGTTGTATATGCAATGCTATGTACATATGATGTTGTGTGCATGTTGTACATGTGGTGCTATGTACATATGGTGTTGTGTGCATGACTGTACATGTGGTGTTGTGTGCATGTGGTGTCGTGTACATGTTGTACATGTGGTGTTGTGTGTAGATGGTGTTGTCTATATTTGGTGTCATTTTCATGTTGTACATGTGGTGTTGTGTATATGTGGTATTGTGTACACATTGTTCAGGTAGTGTCATGTACATGTGACATTGTGTACATGTTGTGCAGGTGGTGTTATGTACAAGTGGTATTATATACATGTTGTACATGTGTACTGGTGTACATGTGGTATTTTGTGCATATCATACATGTTGTGTTGTGGGCATGCGGTACCATGTATGTGCATTATGTAGTTGTGGTATCATGACATGTGTTTTCGTTGTATTGTACTTTGTGTATGTATATGTATTGTTTTGTACATTGGGTGTAGGAATATGCATTGTGTTGTGTTGTACACTAGGTGTAGGTGTATGTTTCGTGATGTATACCAAGTGTAGGTGTATGTGTCGTGATGTATATTAGTTGTAGTTGTACGTATCATCATGTATATTAAGTGTAGGTGTATGCATTGTGTGATTTCGTATGCTATGTGTAGATGTATCTGTTGTGATGTACATTGTTTATGTGTACATAATTGAAGAGAAGAAAAGGCACTGGGTGCTTACTAGGTGTGGCAACCGATCTGGTGTGTGTACAGAAAGAATAAAGGAAGAAGTAAGGACCGATGAAGGATAAGTACTAGTATTTCATTTCAATTTTATTATACATCTGACCTATGATTCTGATTTATGATGGTTATATGTGATCTATGATTTTGGTTTATGATGATTGCATGTGATTCATGATTTTGATTATGATGGTTGTGTTTTGAGCTAACCAGATGTGATATTTATATACATGTTGATTTGGTCAAAGATGCTAGTTTGACTTGTTGTGATAGGAAGTAGATAGGATTGCAAGTGTACCTTAATGATGAGTCACCAATGAGGTATGATGTGAATTTATTTTTAATCTAATGGAAATTATGTGATTGGTATAGGAATGCATGAGCATGCCCAGTTGGATATTTGAAACCGACTAAAAGAATTAGTAGCATCATTGAAAGGAATTGAAATAGGAATCAATATGTTGGTAAAGCATTGAAGAGTAGGATCGTTGTGGGACACTGGTACCCAATAATGTCCATTGATTTCTGTGAGCATGATATGACTGGTATGATGGTTTTGAGGCAGGGATATGTCTTGGTTTTTGGACCTTCCGATGCAAGGAAACCTTGTCGATGGATGGACTCCCGGGATGGGGGTGCCAGCAGAACTTGGAAGGTGTGTGACTACACAAAAGCGGTGACCGGATTTCCTGAGGGGCTATGTAACAGAGAAGGGAAGGTCGAGGATATATTTGTTTTGGTCATTAGAATTTCTAGATGGAATCAAATGCACATTGGGAGTGTGCCCTAGAAGAATGAGTCGGTAATTGTTCATTGAGATGACAAGTGGCATGAGATTATAGTGCTGGACATTGGATGCATATTTGACCTTGCAGTGGATTCTGGACTTTTTAAGAAGGAGATGAATCCTAGTATTACTTTGAGGGTCAAGGTGTGAGCCTCTGGATTCCCTTGTTGTGAATGTAGACATCGTATCCTTTTATTTCCTGGTTGAGAAAAGTGCATATGTGTATATGTGTATATCATTCTAAATATTATTTCGAGATAGATTTATAAATCTCCATAGACAGTATGGTTATTTGTTAGTTGAATCAAAGGTGTGCAAGTATATGTGGTTGTTATTGTAAACATTGTCATGATTCTTGTTATAAAGCTCCAGTAAATGGTATGGTTGTCATGTTTTAACAATGGTCATTGTAAATACTGCAATGAGTTGTGTTATAAATCCCCATGGGAAATATGTTTTGTTTTCAGCATTCTTGTTGGTTATAGGTGTCATTGAACACCGAGGATGATGTTCCCCCAAGGGGGAGGGTTCTAAAATAGCCCCGGTTAAATATCCATGTAAAAATATATAAGACCATGGTCACGAGACATGTATTCCAAGTTGATTGGTGGGGAAAACATCCTAGTGGGCGTCACTTTGGTTTATTATGTCTAAGGAAATTGGCAAAGGCAATGGAAAAGGATTTAGAAAGGCAAAATGGAATTTTGGCACATTTATTTATGAAAACAATGGAAATTAGGAGAAAGGGGAGGTGAAAGGGCACAGGTTGCATGTGAGGAGGAAAATGAAGGAAAATAATTGAAATTGAAGAAAATAGAGACCTCATTGATAAAAAGGTTTTCGAGAATCAATGGGCAGGCTTGGTCTATGTAGAATTTTGTTAGTTCAATTTTGGAGCTCTCATTTTATTCTCTCTCTACCATACTCTTGGACACTTTGAGTTTTCTTGGAGAACTCTTAGAGAGTGTGGCATACTTGGATGCTTGAAGAAAGAAGGCAAAGGAAGAGCAGGAAAGCACAAAAGGACACCAGGATCAACAACTACAATGGATTTTTCTTGTAGGTACCGAGTTGCATGAATATTTTCCTCACTATTTTTGGCATGCATGACATATTCATGTGGTTTCTTGGTTATGATCTGTCACTGGCATGGATGATTTCCTGTATTGACAATAGATTTTCCTAGCCTTGCCATTTCCTACATAGTCGTGGTGTTGTGGGTTCATTTTTTCCTTTTGTTTTCTGGTTGGTTCTCATATTTCTTTAGTTTTGTGTTGGGTTACTAGTTCCTGGATCCTTGCTTGGACAAATTCTCTAGAGCCCTTTAGCAGCTTGGGTTGAGTTACTATTCTTGGAGACTTGGTTGGGAAAATGCTCTAGAGCCCTTGGTGGGTTGAGTAACTAGCCTTGGAGCCTTGGTTGGATACACAATTTGGAGCCTGACGACAACTGTGGGTTGAGTTACTATTCCTTGAAGTCTTAGTTGGAACAAACATTGGATCCCTGGAAGGCTTGGGTAGAGACCAATCTGGGGATGGTTTGTGATTTCGGACCATGAGGTGGAATCACTTTTGATGGGTTGAGATGGTTTGGCCTCTAGAAGCCCTGGTTCGGTTTTGATGGATTGTTCCATGAGATCTGACATCTGTGCTTGGAATATGGCACGGGGGTGACTCGCTGAAGAGAGATTTGTCTCAGCCATGTCTATGGTCAGGTGGTTCGTGGAATTCCCACACCTGGTTGGACTTTGCATCATTAATATGAGGTTATTTCTCCTTGTTAATTCATGAATATTATATTGGTTTACATGTGAATTATATGGCCATTGTTTCCTTGGTATTTCTTTTGTTATTATGTTGGTTATGAACATATATAATGGTAGTGGCTACGTATGAAACTCATCATGTTTTAATTGTAAATGAATGAACAATGTATCTATGGCCTAATAGATGGAATTGCAGCTAATGCGTTGAGGCATCAATGCTTCTTAGTGATTCTCATATAAGTATGAGACCCTTATGCTCAGTTATGTTGTTAAGACCTATAGCTTTCATGTTTGTGATATGTTTGATGGAATTCATGTCATGGCTAGTAAGGATCCAGTCTAGTCCTTCATGTTCTTGCAAATGTATCTTAGTTTCACTGTGAAATTTCATTTATGAAGGTGTCATTGAGTTTTGGGAAGTGACCTGGGCTCTAGGCCTTAAAAGGTGGCACAAATCTCAAAGACGCAGGCACAACACTGGGGAAAAAAAAATTGTGGACCCTCCCTTTCCCTTGTTGTGGGAGTGTCCGGAGCCTCCTAAATGAACCCTTACCCATATCAAGGGAGCATTTAGGGGTTTTATGTACTAAAACTTTAGTTGGTCTCAGGGGCTGGTTACTTGTGTGGCTAGGATGGCTCTTGGGAGTTATGTTGCTAATGTGGAAGGTATGTGTGATGTGTTCTGCCAGCTCCACTTCCTTAACTCACACGTAGGGATTCAAATCATATCATAGTAACTTTGTGTCACATGTTTACCCCGGTTTCTTGATTACTTGGGTAGATGTGGGAGGATGGTGTTACACACTGAGCCTCTTTATGAATTCCAACTGTAATTTGATATTCACTCTATCCCTATAACCTTTTACCTGTATTGCAAAACAAATACACATGTACATAATTTATTCCTCTCACTCAATTGTATCAAACCCTCCAATATTGACTAGATTCATATGAAAGATACATTCCAATCTATCATCGATTCTACAAATGCACACAAACTAGAACTCATCAACAAACATACATATACAATTTCATGGTATGATTCCATCTATGATAAGGATCCTCTAATGAGAAAGAAATGCCTAAGATATCTCTATATTTCCCGAGCTTTTCCCCAAGGACCAATACACTAGGTAAAAGCATATTGATGATATGAATGTTATTTCATCCAATTAAAATTTGTACATAAGTTTATACTCAGGAAAATATCATGTTCTAGTCTTCACTTCATGGCCTACTTCGTCCTTTAGTTTTCCATCCTCTATTATATGCTCACAGGCTTACAATGCTTATATCAAAACTTACAAATGATAACCTAACCAATTCATTTTACATCTTATGCCAATATTTTTCTTGTACAATCTTTCATTGTTTAACTTAACAACGCAGATTAGGTAGTCAACTCTTTCTTTTAGAATCTCACTTAATAATCTAAATAATTACAAAATTAGAGAAACTATTCCCTCAGTAAATGTCAAACCACTAGGTCTATTAACAAGTGGGAACTCGAGAGTGATGCTCCTACATAATTTCGATCCATTCTAGATCACACCTCCCCTTTAAAAAACTTCTTGTCTCCAAAATCTTAGATGATGAGTTTTGATCAATATGCATTCTATCTACTTCTCTAGTGTAAGGTCCCACCTTACCAACCATCAATAATATAGAGAAGTAAAGGTCACATTGAACATTAATACTCATTTTTTATTTTTTATTTTTTACTCATAATACGACTAACTTAGTTATCATGTAATCATGTTCCTTCATCTATTTCAATATAAGAATATAACATAAGGGGCTAGGGATAACTTTTCATTAAAACCAATTCCAAAATGCATTTCTCTACAAGTTTAAAATAAGATAGTATGTGCTCTTTCCATACTTATATGTGCTCTCTCCGTAAGACTGGAAATAATTTCCACTGTGATTCCATGTGCATGCATTAAGCTATATCATCTTATTTTATTTCCTATATTATGCTAAATAAGTTCCAATTATTGACTCTTTACATCATAACTACAAAAGTATGCCACAACAACCTACAATATTATGCTTCTATCACAAAAATCACATATCAGGTTATGAGTATTAACCTACAAGTAACAAGGTAACTGAAGGAGGAATATGCTTCTCTTCATCGGAAAATCTAATAAATATGATATGTTTATGAAATGGAAAATGGAATCATAGAAGATATTGACCCAACAACTTTTCAAATTTCATCAATTAAAAATTCCCAATCCCAATTATTAAGTCAAAACGATTATTTGCAAAATGACTTTGCTTCAATCATGAGACTTGAATAATTAATGTTGTAGCAAGAGCATCTACTGTTATAAATTTAGAAGCATATTATTCTTCAAAAAGTGCCAATTAAAACAATGGACATACCAAAATTGGGCAGAAATAGTCGTTTGCTACATTCACTAAAGCATAATGCTACACCCTTGAATACATGCAGCTCAGATGAGCTTATTATTGTCATTTTCACAAGTAATTAAATCATATATAATTGGTAATTGTAAAATTGTTTAAAAAAAAACCCTTATTTTTTTATGATAGCTTCAAATGATAAAAGCAACAAAGTCCCTACTAAAATATTCTCTATTTAAACTTTAGTAACTTTATTAAATTCATTTTCACTTTCATATAAAAAATTGCAGACATAGGAAGAGACATCTATTGAATAATATATTCATTCATTTTTAATACACAAAAGCTAATTCATTAAGACATTTACTCTAAAAAATTATATGCATAAAATCGACAACCATTGAGGCCTTTTGACAGATAGTTTGCAAGCATGCATTCTACAGCCATTGAGGTACTTTGTCAAGCACCTGGAAGCCATTATCTTTTAAAGAATTTTTTGACAACAATTAGCTAATATTTTTCCTCAACTTATTTAACTTATTAAAATTCATAAACAAAAATTAAAATGTTAGTATATTAAAATAGGGACTTTCACCCAAAAACTCGACAACATGCAAACAAAGTTGGTAGCATCAATTTGCAAAATCGCTCAGCTTTACGATTTAGCTTTTGAAAAGCAATATTTTGGAATCAAAACAGGAGTTACATGGTCTTAAGGTATGGATACCCCCTGGTGTTGTCCTGAATCATTACAAAATAACTCATGGATGCAAATCTTTAAAATAGTAAGAACCCTAATCCTAGAATCTCATTTTCAGATTTTGTCAAACATATGGCATGAAAAACTTAAATCTACAACCATGCATAACAAATAACAACATATAATTAATCTATAATTACTTATGTATTGTCTAAATATTTTTCCAAATCATTTCATGTACTATAAGTGAATTGAAGAGTTTTGAGATTCATCAAGCATGATTTTCACTTCCTACAAACACATGGAAAACATATTGAGTTATTGTAATACATATAAATAAACACTCCAAAATAAGAGTTAACCAGAGAGATTATTTTAATGCAATATGTATCCTTACTTGTTAACTACATTTTCAAAGATTTCAAGCATATAATGACTGAAATTACCTCAATTATTTCCTTTGAAACTCTTGGTTGCCATTATTTCTACATTTTTATTTTAAGGCCAGATGATCTAGTGATTCCTCCAGTCATACTTTGGATATGTTTCTATTTCCTTACTTCTCGAGTATGCTGCAAGTTAGCACTTATTCGTGCATAATTAGTTCCATATATAATAAAAATAATAGCATTGTGCATTCATAAATTTTGTTACACTTGGCAACATATCCTCAAACCATTTCTACAACATGCCTCTAATTACCTATTTCAATTAAAATGAAACAAAACCATAACTCACGAAACTCTTACCCAACTCCTTTGACAATTCTACATTGTAATTACCTTTAGCAATATTTGGCTTTCCTTTCTCAAATGCTACAATACCAAGGTTAGTACAATAAACTACACCAATAATAATTCCAACTTGATATCTAAACATCCATACATATAGACCACTCTTAGCCTTTATTTTTAACTAGGCAATAAGATTCTATATAACATAAGTTTAAACCATAATTAGAGTCTTACAAGAATTTCAATTTCTACTTCTTCTTTTTTGTGCTAATGCTATACTAAAATTTCAATATAATCAAATTTATACCTGATGAAATATTCAACTCCAATCATTGAGAATATGATTCACCTTTGATTCCTTAGCCAAGTCATTTGAAGCATCCGTTTTTCCACCCAACCATATCCAGGGAGAAATTCTCCCCCTAGAACCCCCGAGCTGTAAGATCTCACAAGTAGTACCAAAATATAGTAGTAAAGAGATATACAAGGCAAGTTGAGGAAAATAAGTTTCACTTCCTCTGAATACCCCTCATGGTCAACTCCACTAGGTAGAGCTACTTATTAATTTAGTTTAGGAATTTCATATTCATTTCAACAACATTTTACTACTCTCCAAGTCTCTCCCTCTCACAAGCCTCTTCAAGTCTCTCCAGTTCTTGGTATTACAATGCACCACTTCCCCCTGAGTGAGAAGACATGAGACACATATATAGGAGGAGTGATATAGGTGGATCTTCAAATACAATGGCATGGAAAAGTTTAGAAATCAATGTGCTCAACATGAAGTCAACCCAGGACCAGAGCATAGATATCGTCATCCTGATTCCAATGGTGTGAGAGGCACTTCAATCTGAGTCTTGATGATGAAGTTATCGTGAAAAGAAGGTTGCTTTGTTCCTTAAGAAAATGAGGATTTTTCCCTTAAAAATGGGTTTTTAAGCCTTAAAAGGCAAAATCGCAATTGGAGGATCCAAGAAGGTTGACTTAAGAAAAGCGCAACGGAACCCCCAATCGCCGATCTTTGATTAAATCAGATCGGTGATCGGAGGGCAATCAGGTCAGGGTAAGGACTGTTATCAACGATCAGGACACCGGGCCGATATGAGAACATGATGCCAATGCGATCAGTTGACGCTGATATCGGTGATCAGTAGTCGACAATCCCCGATTAACAGGACTATTACACCCCGATATGCTGATTGCGATCTCAGGCTTGGACCCGATAAAAACATAGGTCTGATTTGATGTTTTTGAAGTTCGGGGCTTGAATATTTTGCCAGATTTTAGTGTTTTCTCGAGGGTTTTTGTATTTATCTCTTCAACGATACAGAGGCTATTTTTAAGGGTCGGTTGTACCCACTGATCCTTCTATTCCACCGGCCTCTATTTTGAACCAAGACAGCCCTGATCTAAGTGGGATTTGTCTGAAAGACCCATTATAAAAGCCCGATTAAAAGCACGGAAAGGAGGAATTTTAGCACGTTGTTCATGGGAGAAGAGCTTTCAGGTGACTGATAGCGAATTTTGTCTGTTTTGGACAAGTTTTACATGTCTTCAGCCCCTCTCATTGCCACGGATGCATCGGTATTGCTCACTTCTCCATCTGAGATCTCCAATTCACATCCATTTGTCAGAATGGAGGTATAAGCCACTTGTATGTAGTTGATGATTGTAATTCTCTTCATTTCATGCCATTTAATATAAAGGCCTCCCCATTGTTCAAGCTAGGCCCAGAGACGTAGTCTGAATTGGACAAACTCCATTATCAAGCCTTGGTGCCTTATTTTTGTGCCTTTTATGTGATTTCTTCTTCTTTTCTTGTGTGCACATTAAATTTCGGTGTTAAGCTGCAATTTTAAATGTGATTATTTTCATACATCTATAAGCGAAAGTATCCTGGATTAAGTGATATCAGAGCAGGGATTTTCAGATGTGAATTCCATGTTTGTATGCTAACAAGAAACAAGCTTCAAAGAGGCGAAGGGGAACTAGAATCTTTCGATCCAGAAGTAGGGCGTGCACATCGAAGGAGAAACATGGCAAAATATGAAGCTCATATTGAAAAGAAGCGCAATTTCCGCAAGACTTTCTATTCCATGGCAGAGAATATCAGCCAGTTGGTTTTAAGGCTAGAGAAAGCAGAGGAGAGAAACCTAGAAGGACAAGGTTCAATACATGGGAATGGTGGAGAAGAACCCCCTTCTTCTCCTTCTGGGAGTGAAGATTCTCCTTCCTCTCACCACCATAATCGTAGAAATTCAAAGGACGCATCTAAGAAACCCTTCTTTAAATCAGATGTTAAATTTGATCTTCCTATGTTTAATGGTGAAAGTAACGTAGAGAAGCTTAATAATTGGATTAGGCATATTGAGGTCTACTGCAGGATTCAGCAGATCATGGAGGACGAGGCAAAGATCTAGCTAGCCTCTCTATGGCTGACTAGCACCACTCTTGTTTGGTGGGAGAGAAAATTTCAAAGCAGTAAGAATGTGGGTAAACTCTTTTCCTCGTGGCCTGATTTTATTTCTACATTAAAGGAACAATTTTATCCCTTAGGATACAAGCAGAAAGCTTTGATGAATTGGCAATATTTAAGGCAAGGCAAAGGGCAGGATGTTCAGAGTTTTATAGAAGAATTCAGAAAGCAAGCACTGAATTTGGGTATTGCATTTGATACACCTGAAGTTGTTCCTAGTATATTGGCTCATTGCACAGTTATATTAGGCATTCATTATTGCTGTTTGAACCAACCATTAGTGATTCAGCCAGGGTAAAAGCAATTCATATTGAGAACAGGGGAAAAAATGAAAGAGATGATCAGTCCAGAAAGCCACTGTTCAAACCTCCCAATGGAAAATCCAAAGTGAAATGGAAAGGGAAGGAGAAGAAAACAACAACAACCAAAGAAGGAGAGTGGCCTTATTGCAGTCAATGAAAGAAGGAAGGCCACGATGATGATCACTGTTGGAAGTAGCACCCAGAAAAGCGTCAAAATAAGTATGGAGGGAAAGGGAAGTAGAAGATAGTGGCAGCGGTGTAGAAAGACCTTGGATTGGATTCGGGAGATGAAGCGTTGATCACAACAGTAGGAACAAAAGGTACTCTTACCCCTCATGTTAATTCTAAAGCGCATGAAGGCACTAGTTTTGTTAATGAGTCCCTTTCTAATGGCCGAAAAAGGATTGAACTGTTTCATCTCAGAGTAGTAATAAATCATACCAAAGTTGAAACTCTGATTGATACTGGGTCTCAAGCAAACTTAATTGTAGAATCCCTAGTAAAGAAAATCGGCTTAGAGACAAAACCACACCCAAAACCTTACCCGCTAGGATGGATACATGATAAAGCCAAACTGAATCTAACCCAGTAGTGCAAAGTCAAATTTGTGATTTCATATAAGCTAGTAGACAAAGTAGAATTGGATGTAATACCATTGGATATCTATGGCATGGTGTTAGGAAGCCCATATCTGTATGATAGAAAAGCAGTCTTTTTCCATCATGAAAACAAATATCAAATCACCAAAGATGGGGTAGAATATATCATAAGGGCTCATCAAAATAAAATCAATGCCAACCTTGTAAGCACTGGACAAATGAAAAGACTGGTGAATTCCAGCAAGGGATGCATGCTTATAGTGGTAACGGAAAAAGAGGTAGAATTTGTTGATACTTTCCAGGGCTGCGATCAGGAGCATAAACAGGAATTATTTGACTTAATTTCCATTTATGATGAGCTATTTCAGGAGCCGAAGGGATTACCTCCAAAGAGGGAAATCCAACATGAAATCCATCTACAGCATGATGCCCCTCTGCCAAATATTGGCATGTATAGGATGTCGGCTATTGAGATGGAGGAAATCAAGAGACAAGTGCAATAATTGCTGGACCAAGGCACCATCAGGACGAGCACCTCTCCGTGTGGTTCGCCGATTGTTTTAATGCCAAATAAAGATGGCACCTGGAGGATGTGCATGGACTACCGCGCGCTCAATAAGATGATGGTGAAAAATCACTATCCCCTTCCTCACATAGATGATTTATTGGACCAATTAAAGAATGATGTTTATATCAAAAAGTTGGATTTGTGCAGTGGCTACCAACAGGTCAAAATTGTGGAGCAGGACATGTGGAAAACCGCCTTTAAGACCAAGTAGGGGCTATTCGAATGGATGGTGATGCCATTCAGACTTTGCAACGCTCCAACCACCTTTATGAGGGTTATGAATGATATATTTCAGCCTTTCATTGATGATTTTGTTCTTGTATATTTAGATGATATACTTTAATTTAGTAAGAGTTGGGTTCATCATGTGTGTCATGTAAAGAAACTGCTTGATGTGCTGAAAAAAGAAAAACTCTTTATAAAATTGTCAAAGTGTGAGTTCGGGAAAACCTCTTTGGGTTACCTAGGTCATATTGTTGGTTATGGTCAGTTAAAGATTGATCACTCTAAAGTTGAAGCAATAGTAAATTTTCCTAAACCTACTAGTGTAACTGAGGTTTGTATCTTTCTAGGTGCAGTCCAATATTGGAAAAGATTTATTTCTAATTTCTCTATTATTGTAGTGCCTTTGCACACCTTGACAAGTGTGAAATAGGTCTTCCAATGGGGAGGAAGACAACAAAAGTCCTTCGAAACATTGAAGGAAAAGATCAACACCGCGCCAGTCTTAGCCTTACCCGATCTCCAACAGCCATTCGAGATCGAAACCGATGCCAGCGGTTATGCCATGGGAGCTATACTAATGTAGCAAAAGAAGCCAATTTGTTACCATTCTGAGAATTTTTCTCAAGTTGTGATAAACTATCCTACTTATGACAAGGAGCTTTATGCCTTGGTGTAGAGTGTGAAAAAGTGGAAACAATACCTGATCGACAAGGAGACCATCATCCATACAGATCATCAGCCCTTGCGATACCTTCAATCACAAACCAATTTGCAGAAATATCGTCATTTCAGGTGGATGGACTTTCTTCAATAGTTTCATCTGGTAATAAAGTATAAGAAGGGCACTAGTAATAAAGTGGTCGATATGCTATCTCGCCCTCCTATTTCTGCTTCTGCTATTTTGCATAATTCTTCGTTATCTTTTGAGAGTTATGCTGAACAATATGCTAACGATGATGAATTTAAGGATATTTATGCAAAACTAACCCAGGGTTCATAGGTGGACGGCTATCACTTGCAGGGGAAACTGTTATATCACCTTGGTAAATTGTGTATTCCCACAAGGGAAAGCGTACATGTAATTCGAGAGGCCCACACCTCTCTTGTGTCTAGACACTTTAGTGTCGAAAAGACTTTATGTCATGTACAAAGATTTTATTTTTCACCTCATATGAAAAACATTGTGACTCGCTATGTAAAGGGTTGTGTGATGTGTTCTATTTCAAAGCACTCTAATAGAAAACTTGGGCTCTACACACCACTCCCTATTCCGAGTCGTCCATGAGAAAGTGTGTCAATGGACTTTGTAGGAGGTTTTCCTTTGTCTAGGAAGGGTCATGACTATTTGTATGTCATTGTTGACCATTTTAGCAAGATGTGTATTCTTATGCCTTGTAAAAAGCAGATTACTGCAGAGTAGACTGCTTCTCTTTTCTTTCAGCATGTTTGGGTCCACTTTGGATTACCCACATCAATTGTGATAGGTCGGGACTCTCGCTTTCTTGGAGAGTTTTGGACCAACTTTTGGAGGACGATGGACAACAAATTGAAAAGAAGCATGACATTTTACCCGCAGACTAATGGACAAACAGAGGTTTTAAACCGTACCATGGTACACTTATTACGAGGCTATTGTGGGAAACATCCCAAGTTGTGGGATGAGCATCTTCCCTATGTACAACATTCCTACAACTGAGGAGTGCATTCATCTACGCAGTGTTCACCATTTGAGACATGTTTTGGTTACCTACCAAAGGACCATTTCGATATGGTCTTTGGAAGGGAAGATGGCTCTAGTGGACATAATGATAGGGACAAAGCTCAACAGTTCATTCAGCAAATCCGACTGATTCACCAGTAGTGCAAGAGTAGTTAGAGAAAAGTCAAGCCCGTTATAAGGTTCAACATGATAATCACCAAGTCGACCATCAATTCCAAGTGGGCGAAAAAGTGTGGTTCCACATCAGCAAAGATAGGATGAAGGGGGAAAGAAAGAAGCTGTGACCAATCCGTTATGGACCATTCACCATTTTGGAGAAGATTGGGAACAATGCCTTTCATCTTGAATTTCCGATATATATGCAGATGTACTCACTAGTGAATGTGGAGAACCTAAAGCTGTATGAACCTCCTTTTATCATGGACACTGATGAGGTGGGCATAGTTCCTACAGTTGATGATTTTGCACCAGAATATCTCGATGAGTTGCCCGAAGACATCATCCTCAAAGAAGAACCATGAATTCACAGTGAGGAGATGTAGGATACCTTCAAGTTGGTTTCAAAGCAATGCACCCCAGCAAGGCCAGATGGCTGGAGAAAGAGAAAGTGAGGGAACGATTCCCTCACTTGCCAATTGACAAATGAAAATATTTTGGCGGTCTAAAATCTCCTCAATGGGGAGGATTGATCCAGGTGGATCTTCAAATACAATGGCATGGAAAAGTTTAGAACTCAAAGTGGTCAGAAAGAAGTCAACATAGGACCACAACGTAGATCTTGTCATCCTGATCCCAACGGCGTGAGTGGCACTTCAATTCGAGTCCGGATGATGAAGTTATCACGAAAAGAAAGTTGCTTTGTTCCTTAAGAAAATGAGGATTTTTCCTTTAAAATGGGTTTTAAAGCCTTAAAAGGAAAAATTGCAATTGAAGGATCCAAGAAGGCGGACTTAAGAAAAGCGCAATGGAACCCTCGATCGCCGATCTCCGATTAAATCGGATCGACGATTGGAGAGAAAAAATCGGAGATAGGAAGTAAGGATATATATATATATATAATTCTATATATATATAAATATATATATATAAGTATGAATACTATTATGATATATATATATATATAAATTATATAATATATATAATATATATAATTATAATATAATATATAATATATATATATATATATAATATATATATAAAATATATATATATTTATATATATATATATATATATATATATAGATATATAGATCGATAATAAAGCGATCAGTGGGATTGTTATCAGCGATCAGGACACTGGGCTGATATGTGAGTGGGATGCCGATGCGATCGGCCGACATCGATATCGGCGATCGGTGGTCGCCAATCCCTTATTAACAGGACTGTTACACCCCCGATATGTCGATTGCAATCGCAGGCTCGGACCCGACAAAAACATAGGTCCAATTTAATGTTTTTGAAGTCTGGGGCTTGAAGATTTTGCCAGATTTTAGTGTTTTCTTAGGGGTTTTGGTATTTATCTCTTCAACGATATAGAGGCTATTTTTGAGGGTTGGTTGTGCTCGCAATACTTCTATTCAACCGGCCTATATTTTGAACCAAGCAAACCCCGATCTAAGCGGGATTTTTCCAAAAAACCCATTATAAAAGCCCGATGGTTGGAAAAGCATGGAAAGGAGGAATTTCAGCACGTTATTCGTGGGAGAAGAGATTTTAGGTGACTGATAGCAAATTTTATCTATTTTTGACAAGTTTTACATGTCTTCTGCCCCTCTCATTGCCAAGGACGCATCGATGCTGCTGGCTTCTCCATTTGGGATCTCCAATTCACAGCCATTTGTCAAAATGGAGGTATAAGCCTCTTGTATGCAATTGATGATTGTAATTCTCTTCATTTCATGCCATTTAATATAAAAGCCTCCCCATTGTTCGAGTTCGTCCTAGAGATGTATTCCGAATTGGAAGAACTCCGTTATTAAGCCTTGGTGTCTTATTTTTGTGCCTTTTATGTGCTTTCTTCTTCGTTTCTTGTGTGCACATTAAATTTTGGTGTTAAGCTACAATTTTACATGTGATTCTTTTCACACATCTATAAGCAAAAGTATCCTGGATCAAGGAGCAACAAATTCTTGTCATAAAGGAGGATTAATATGCATGCCTTGAGGAAAAGTAATATATTCAATTTAGAGGAGTGTAACTCATGCCATTAAGCAGAGGTATGCATGCCTTTGTTAAGGATATTGTAACATATGTATTAAAGAGAGCGTAAGAGGAATCTTTTATGACATTATTTTAATGTCTAAGAGGAATATGACATGCCTTTGATGAGTGTGTAAGAGAGAGTGTAATGTATCATTAAGAGAGAGAGCTATGTAGAGCCATGAAAGTCATCAAGGAGAGAAATGTGAAGTGATTAAGGTGATAAAGATGACTTGTAATTCCTTTTAATAATATCATAGTTTGATATAGGATAATAATAATGATGATGATGATGATGATGATGATGATTAAGTCAAGATTGAAATATTAGGATTCATTACTGATAAGTTAAGTGATTGTCCTTCAACTATACTTTATTACCAATTGATGCAAGGTGATTTACTATTTTCGGAAAGTCAAACTTGATTTGCTAGACATGACGTTCTATTTTTAGAAAGTCACTCCAAAATTGTCGAAAATGAGATTTTATTAAGGAAATGTATCTCTCAATTGCCCATGAGTGTTATTTTTCTTCCGGAGAATATGGATTTTGCACCCCTATTGCATGCAACTGTGTGCCTTAGTAGATGCAGGACTATGTGCCCTGATCTACTCCAAAGATCCAAGATTCTACACCTTGACCTTTCTAAATATTCAAGAATCTTCACCTTAAAATTTTTCTAATAGATCCAAGGCTCATGGATTTAGGATTTTGTGCCCTAATTTCCATGGCTTCTCATCTACTTTTCTTTGAAACTTCATGCTTCACCTTAAGGTATTGATTGTGAGATAATACCCATTTGATGCTTCGTTTGTAAGGTCTTGGAAAGAATTGTGCATGACTTCCGCTGTCATTTTGGTTTTGAAGAAATGACTTCCACAGTCATTTGTAACTTGAACATCCATGTTTGCAAATAACCATGTCCCATGCCACATCCTACTCAGTACAATATTAAGCATATATAATCATATAAGTCATGTATCATGACTTCCACAGTCATTTATAATTTGAACATCCTTGTTCGCAATAACCAGGTCCCCTGTTATATCCTACTTAGTTCAAGATGAAGAATATATAACCATACAAAGCATATATCATGCATAAGTCATAATTAAACATATGTTCCACATAACCATGATCATTCATGGATCTATGTGTCTCAGTCCTAGATCACCATCCATGTCATACACCTATGTCCAAACAAGAATAACAAAAGAGAAAACATTGATAATGTGCACTTAACCAAAATCAGTCTTACCAAAATCATTCTTTATCATAATAACATAGAAATTGTGTCACCCTAACCAGGTCTATAGCATACAATCATATACATAAGTCTGACATGCATAATCTTTATATCGATGCATCAAAATCACCCTCTCCAAGTGTCTCTAGGGATAAACTTGGTCCAAATTTTTCTTATAGTTGAACGATATATAAAATAAATATATATATATATATATATATATAATATATATATATAATAAATAAATTATAATAATATAAATTAATAATATAATATATATATATATATATATATATATATAAATATATATAATAATATATATTATATAAAAAAATCCACCAAAGAAAACAACAATTTTAATCAAGTACCATGTATAGTCACACCATACTAGATGGGTTTTGAGATAGACCACAATACATACTATATCAAAACAATCATCTAATCAAGAATTTTATATCTAGATAATATTATTTGTAAATGATATGACAATGATATCACATTACAAATGATTTTATTTTCCCTATCTAATGCATTAAGAATTCAATAACCTTTTATGTGTCATTCTCTTAGATTTCAGTAGGAAAATTGATCTTGCCAACTCACAAAAACCCCACACATTAGTTGTATTGTTGGGTTGTGTTATATTCTTTCCATAACCACCCCACGTGCGAGTGGGATACAGGGTGGGGCGGTAGTCCCCCCTATACATTGCGCCGAGGGGTCACAGGGGGGGCGGTAGCCCCCCTGCACGGGGTCCGGGTCAGCGCCACAGGAAAAATTATTTGAACCCTATATTAGGTGGGTGGACCTACCTATGGTTTTGTGCATAGATTTCGCACATGGCTTTGGGCATGATGGTTTTATGTCCATGGTATTTTGTAGATCCGGTTAAGGGAACTATGGTCATGTTCTAATCCATGGTTAATGGATTAGGGTTTATGGATGCTTCAGCATGTATATATATGTATTGTAACATTGAAAGGAACATAATATGGTTTTCAGATCGAGGGGAAAATCTATATTTTATGTTTTATGCTCTTTCCATTGTTCATTTTCTTCTTTTAAGAATTCCTTTGCAGGTAATTTCCATACGGGCTTAAAACCTACATTTGGTATTAAACAACAATCATGGTCCATCCCATCTCACAATCAAATTTGCATACAAGAAGCATCAAATCATCCACATACAATTTCCATTGAAACTATGCAACAAAACATGTCATATATAACCCACTCTTACATCCCACTTGATTTATATGTCTTCTCAATCCAAGTTTTCCTTTTTCATTCCATAAGACATCCCTGAAATCAAAATATTTAAGATATACCTACAACTTTTGACTACATGTTTACTCTTTAGGAAAAATCATAATTTGAAGTCCAAGGCACATTTTTTTTTCAAAACTAACAAGCTAAGGTTCCATATAGTTCTCACTGGCCCACTTTTTATTATGGACCATTCCTTGAATTCCCATAATCTTCATTATTATTCACTTCTCTTACTTGAGAATCAATTATGAATGATTCAGTTAGAAGATCTGTAGATTCAAATTGCTTATGTAATATGCTAAAACAAAATAATTGATTCTACTCTACTCATTAGCATAAACAAAAATTGATCGATGAAAACACTAAGTAGAAAAGGAAGAATTTCAATCGTACATAACACAATATTTTTCTGGGGAAAGTAACTATTCAAAACCCCCACTGTTTATATTGCATTAACTAGGAGATCTAAGAAGAAAATACAATACTTGTTCAACCCGAAGAATCTCTACACAAGTACAATCTATCTCACTGCTTCACAAACCAGCTCAAGCCAATACTTAGCCAAATTTGCTACCTACCAAGCCCCTACTTCCTTGCGCAATCTCTAAGGGAATTAGCCCATATTTAATTGGGAAAATCCCTCACCAAAACTATTCAATCCATCATAGGCCTTCTACTGATTAAATGCACCATTTGTACAACTTGGAAAATTATACAACTGATATTACATTGTCCCTAAACTCTAATCTCAATCGGGTCTTCCTCTAAACTGACATGCATGAATTATTTATGAGTGAATATTTAGTTAACTGGTGGATCAATGAAGTTGTACTGAGGTTTCTCCCCATTACTAGACCTCCTATTAGTTCCTCTAACTGATTAAACTAGTTTAACTTACTATAATCAGTTAGATTGATTTAATTAATTACAACTCAAAAGGACTCAACCTAGGCCTTTAAAATTTAGGAATCACTCTACATGACTCTACACAGACTTCCAACTCAAATTTACTAAGCCAAATAAGTCAAATCAACTTAGTTAAGTATTACAAGTTGCTATGAGAATAGAATTTCGATTTAATTCCTAATTTAATTCAAGAACAAATTAAATTAGGATTTCTTGTTGCTATTTTTAACACTCCTTCTCAACAATAAATGGATTATATGTTACGCCGATCCTACCTTTGTGAAACTCGAATTTTCATCTTGACAATGCCTTTGTCCAAATATATGCATCCTACTCCTCTGTGGGAATGTACTCCATCAACGTGATTCTCCTTTGCACATAGTCTCAAAGATGGTGATACCAGATATAAATATGCTTAGAACGATCATGAAAAACTAGATTCTCAAAGAGTTTGATACAAATCTAATTGTCACAATAAATCATAGTCGGATTCATCTGATGACCAAACAAACCAACAAGAATATTCCTCATCCAGATAGCCTCACAAGCTGCTTGAACAACAACCATGTACTATGCTTTTTCTGAACTAAGTGCAATTGATCTGTGTTTCCTTGTACCAAGAAACAACTGTTGACCCAATACTGAAGATCCCACCTGATATGCTCTTCCTGTCAGATGGACTCCCTACCCAATCTATATTGGTGAAGCCTTGAAGCTTCACTCCCTCTATCTATCTCTACTAAAGACCAAACTAATTGGTGCCTCTAAGGTATCTCAACACATGTTTGTCTTCCTTCCAATATGTTTTGGTAGGCTTAACCATAGCTTGACTAAGTTGGTTAACTGCATAACACATGTATGGTCGTGTGTTCACCAAATACATGAGTGAACTCACAAGTTGTATATAAATAGTAGCCTCCATTACTTCATCGGAAGTAACATCCTCCTTCTTCCAGTTCCCAGATAGAGGAGTCTCCATGGGTTTACTTCTCTCCATGTGGAACTTCTTCAGTATCTTGTTGCCATACTTTCCTTGAGAGACAAATAGTTCCTCATATCCTTGCCATACTTTTATCCCCAGAAAGTAGTGCATGAGCCTCAAGTCCTTCATTTTTAACTCTTTTGCAAGAACCTCTTTACAAGACTTGATCAGCTTATCATCACATGTCAAAATCAAATCGTCGACATATAAAAAATAATCAACAATTTACCTTCAGCCGAAATATGGTAAAGGTTTGCATTTGCTTCACTTTTGGTGAAGCCCAACCTGGTGAAATAGCTACCAATCCTTGTGTACCAAGCACGAGATGCTTGTTTTAGTCCATATAGCGCTCACTTGAGTTTGCACACATGCGACTCTTTATTGAAGGTATCAAATCCTTCAAGTTTCTCAATATATACCTATTCCTCAATCATGTCATTGAGGAATGTTGTCTTTACATCCATCTGATGTATCTTCCATCCCATCTGTGTGGACATTGCTAGAATGGATCTGATTGATGAGTACCTTGCTACAGGATCAAAAGTCTCATCATAATCAATCCCCTCCACCTGACAGACCCCTTTGGCCACAAACCTGGCCATGTGTTTCTCCACACTACCATTAGTTGCTTGCTTTACCTTGTAATGCAATCTAGAACTCACCACTGACTTGTCTGCCAGTCTTCGTAACACTTCCCAAAAATTGTTCCTGATAATGGAGTTATACTCCTCAACCATTGCATCAACCCAAACTGGTTGCTACACTGCTTCCTCAAAAGAGGAGGGCTCAATATCTACCCTCCCGCTCATCAGATACATGTAGCCAATGTTGAAAATGCAACAAGATGATGGAGCTTAGTGAAAAGAAGTCACCTTCACTAAGTGTGCCCACAGGCTATGTTTGGCACAAAGTCTATTTCTAAACTATGTCTATTTTTAGACATATGGATCATGGTCTATGAGTTGCAGAATGCTATTTGTGGATGATTGGTCATGTTGGTAAAAATAGATGGACTTATATTTTTAGACATATGGGCGGAGTCTATTT
>APFE030793908.1:143830-222873 GCA_000404065.3 Pinus taeda | reverse complement strand
GGTCGAGAAGAAATTAAGGAAGAAGGTGAAGGCTCTTAGGAGCAAAAATGGTGGTGAATTCATCTCTGGCAAGTTCAAGGACTTCTGCAGCGCAGAAGGGATTCGAAGAGAGCTCATAGCTCCCCATAACCCACAACAGAATAGGGTTGTTGAGCAGAAGAATAGAATGATCGTGGGTTCTGCACGAGCGATGTTGCATGATCAGAGCCTACCCCTTCACTTGTGGGTGAAGGCATGCAATACTGCAGTATATGTGTAGAATTGTTGTCCTCACAAGATACTTGGCATGAGTACACCCGAGGAGGCTTATTCTAGTAAGAGGCTTGATATTTCCCATTTGAGGATTTTTGGTTCTCCTATTTACATGCATGTGACGAAGGATGCCAAGAAGAAGCTGGAGCTGACAACAGAGGTTGGGATATTTGTGGGGTACACTGATACGCCCCACAACTATCATGTGTATTTTCGAGACAGTCGCAAGACTGTTGTGCGACGGGATATCAAATTTCAGGAGGAGAAAGCCATGAAGTGTTCGCTTGAGAGGTAGCCACACTTGCATGTAGATGAGGAGCTATTAGTTCCTAATGATGAGCTTCAGGATGTGGATCAGCCACAAGATGAAGTTCATGGAGTGGAAGAGACCACTCATCCAGCGGCAACCATCAGAGGGCGAAAGCGTACTACAGAAGCTGGGCGACTGGCTCAAGATGCAGAGAAGGTTGTTGGACCACCTACAGCACAACGTGGACAGAGATAGTCACCTGATCGGTACACTGGATACATGGCTCTTGTGAGAAAAAGTGTCGTGACTGAGCCATCCTCTTTCGAGGAAGCTAAGGAGGATGAGGTGAAGCTATGTGGCTTCATGGATGCAGATTGGGTAGGGAGCCCAGTGGTTGACATCAGGTACCATCATATCAAAGATTGTGTGCAGTGGAGAATCATGTTACTTTCATATATTCCCACAGAGGATCAGGATGTTGATATCTCGACGAAGGCGCTCACCAAGAGCAAATTCGGATACCACAGAGGCAGGATAGGGGTTGCAGATAATCCATATCTTGTTGAGAGGGAGCATTGAAAATGCAACAAGATGATGGAGCTTAGTGAAAAGAAGTCGCCTTCACTAAGTGTACCCGCAGGCTATTTTTGGCGCAAAGTCTATTTTTAGACTATGTCTATTTTTAGACATATGGATCATTGTCTACGAGTTGCAGGATGCTATTTGTGGATGATTGGTCATGTTGGTAAAAATAGATGGACTTCTATTTTTAGACATATGGGCGGAGTCTATAATTTACATATAGTTGAGGGGTTTTCAGTTGTCTGATTTCCCCAGTTACATACTGTGTTGATATGTGTGTTTGATGTATCAATGTGCGCATGCAATTGTTTTAATTCCGCAAATTGTTGATGATCAATGTAGAGGTTATGTATTATGCATGCATTCTGCAAATAGTGTATAATCAGGATAATCTCTGTGAATAAGTGTTATATTATTCAAAATTTCTACATGGTATTAGAGTTGGTTGATTTGTAGAAAAAAGTACTACAGGATATCAAAGTGAGGATTGATCATCAAATCTATTATTCAAAAAGTGTTTACATTGTATTTCTTCAGGAAAAGTCTGTAATCGGGCCAAGTAGCCTCTGGATTCATCCTTGTTTTGGAAGGTGAGATATCCAGTGAATGCTCATACAGTCAACCTTTGTATGAGAAATATTTTGTTCTCACGAATTTTAGATCAGAAGCGGTTGAGTTTTGAGCTGGTGGAATTCGAATTTGCAGCAGTGTTTTCTTGGTGTCGAAGTTGAAATGTCTTTCAACAGATTGCAATTGGAGTATGCCCTTGAAGGCAGCTCGAATTATATTGCATGGAAAGACAGGATGGAGGCGGCTTTAGATGACAATGGGTTGAAGGAGTTCATAGATGCGAGTGTCCCAAAACCTACTGATGTTGCTGAAGCTGAGGCTTGGAAAAAGAAGACAGCAAAGTGTCGAAGGATTCCGTTGGAGGGTGTGAGGGATCACATTGTATCCAGCCTCCATGGAAAGGCTTCTCCATACTTGATGTGGAAAGCGTTGACAGAATTATTCCAAAGCAAGAGCAACCAAAGGAAGTTGGCGCTCAAGGATAAACTCAGAAACATTAAGTGTGAGAATGGAGACCGTATGCCCAAGTATCTCACGAAGTTCACCCAATGCCGGGATGAGATTGGAAGTGTGGGGGTGACTGTAGATGATGAGGACTTGGTGATCTTGGCTCTCCTTGGTCTTCTGAAGAGTTGGCATTCCTATCAGGGCTTTGTCAATGGTCAGGAGAAATTGCCAGGATGGGAGAGACTTTGGTCGGATCTTGTGCAAGAGGAGGTCAGGCGGAATACTAGGGACGGATCTTCATCAAAGGCATCTGATGAATAAAATTGCACTTTGGTTGCCAAAGCAAAGAAGGGGAAGAACAAGAAAGCTTCTCATTCCGGTGCGAAAGGCAAGAAGCAGGACATGTCCAAGGTGAAGTGCTTTCACTATCACCAGCACATACACTATGCCACAAATTGTCCACAGAAGAATAAAAATAAGCAAGTTACTGGATCTGTAGCGGGAGAGGCCTTAGCCTCGTAGTTTGAGCTGGATTTTTCATTGATCGCATGCTTGGTATCAAGTGTGATGGGATCAGTATGGTTCTTGGATAGTGGTGCGTCTTTTCACATGACAGGAGATCGAGATTTATTTTCTGATCTGAATGAGAAAGATCTTGGAGTGCACATCGAGATGGGTGATGATAGTAGATATAGTGCGACCCGTATTAGTACCATTTCATTTGAGAGGGAGTCTGGTAAACCCTTCGTATTGAAGGAAGTGATGCATGTTTCAGGATTGAAGAAGAATCTTATCTCTGTGGCGATGTTAGAAGACAAGGGATATGATGTTGTTTTCAGCGAGGGAAAGGATTTCCTTCGCTGTAAGACAACTGGAGAAACCTGGAAGATAGAGGTTCGAGTCAAGAACCTTTATCAGTTGCATGTAGATGGTTGTGCAGCAATGGCATGCAAAGTAGGAGTGGTGAGCCGGGATGATGGTGACCTGTGGCACCGAAGATTGGGCCACCTTCACCATGGAGCTTTGAAGATACTCCAACAGATTTCTACTAGGCTTCCTAAAGGCACTCTTGTGCAATCAGATCAGTGCAAGGGGTGTACTTTGGAAAAATTTGTGAAAACCACCTTTCATGAGAAGGATAGTCACACCACAACGATCCTTGAGAGAATTCACATAGACGTGTATGGACCTTTCTCAGTAGCTTCGACAGTAAAGCACAAGTACTATGTGATCTTTCTTGATGATTTCTCTCGAAAGTGATGGATCTTCTTCATGCAGAAGAAGAGTGAGACATACTCAAAGTTCTATGAGTTCAAAGCACTGGTCGAGAAGGAATCGGGGAATAAGGTGAAGGCTCTTAGGAGCAACAATGGTGGTGAATTCATCTCTTGTGAGTTCAAGGACTTCTGCAGCGCAGAATTGATCCGAAGAGAGCTCATAGCTCCCCATAACCCACAACAAAATGGGGTTGCTGAGCAGAAGAACAGAACGATTGTGGGTGCTGCACGGGCGATGTTGCATGATCAAGGCCTACCCCTTCACTTGTGGGCGGAGGCATGCAATACTGCAGTATATGTGCAGAACCGTTTTTCTCACAAGATACTTGGCATGAGTACACCCGAGGAGGCTTATTCTAGTAAGAGGCCTGATATTTCCCATTTGAGGATTTTTGGTTCTCTTGTTTACATGCATGTGACGAAGCATGCCAAGAAGAAGCTGGAGCCGACAACAGAGGTTGGGATATTTGTGGGGTACACTAATATGCCCCACAACTATCATGTGTATTTTTCATACAGTCGCAAGACTATTGTGCGATAGGATATCAAATTTTAGGAGGAGAAAGCCATGAAGTGTTCGCTTGAGAGGGAGCCACACTTGTATGTAGATGAGGAGCTATTAGTTCCTAAGGATGAGCTTCAAGATGTGGATCAACCACAAGATGAAGTTCATGGAGTGGAAGAGACCACTCATGCAGCGCCAACCATCAGAGGGCGAAAGCGCACTACAGAAGCTGATCGACTGGCTCAAGATGCAGAGAAGGTTGTAGGACCACCTACAGCACAGCACAGACAGAGACAGTCACCTGATCGGTACACTGGATACATGGCTCTTGTGAGCAAATGTGTGATTGAGCCATCCTCTTTCGAGGAAGCTGAGGAGGATGAGGTGAAGCTATGTGGGTTCACGGATGCAGATTGGGCAGGGAGCCCAACGGTCGACATCAGGTACCATCATATTAGAGATTGTGTGCAGCGAAGAATCATGTTACTTCATATATTCCCACGGAGGATCAGGATGCTGATATCTTGATGAAGGTGCTCACCAGGAGAAAATTCGAATACCACAAAGGAAGGATAGAGGTTGCAGATAATCCATATCTTGTTGAGAGGGAGTGTTGAAAATGCAACAAGATGATGGAGCTTAGTGAAAAGAAGTCGCCTTCACTAAGTGTGCCCGCAGACTATTTTTGGCGCAAAGTCTATTTTTAGACTATGTCTATTTTTAGACATATGGATCATTGTCTATGAGTTGCAGGATGCTATTTGTGGATGATTGGTCATGTTGGTAAAAATAGATGGACTTCTATTTTTAGACTTTTGGGCGGAGTCTATTTTTAGACTGCCAGTCTAAAAATATAACAATCGAATATTATTAGCTCTTAATAATATTTGGACTATAAACATTATCTTATCCTCTTGCAGCCACTTCAGTTCGAGCTACGGATGTGGCACATGCAACTTCCAGAAGGAAATATGCTTTTCTTATGTGTTAGTTGAGCTATTGCATGATGGACTTAAGTTAGAACTCAAGTGATTGAGTTTGGTGGAGTTGAATGAGGAGTTGATGTAGTTGTGTTCAGTTTGACTTAGTTGAACTAGTTGTATTTAGTCTAACTAACAAATACACTAGTGATGAGTGGTGTGAATTAATTATTAATTAATTCACTAATTATTAACTCATAAATCAACTAAAGAATACATCAGTTAACTCAGTGCATAGACAGTTCAATGGAGACAAGTGTTAAAGATGAGTGAAAGGGCAAGACAACTGTCAGTTGTGACTATAGTTGTGCATGAGATTTGCACAATCAGTGGATTGAGTATTGCCAATGAGGATTGCGTGGTTCAGCCAAGGGAAATACGAGTTTGGATCAGCCATTCTCATCTATTCTCATGCAGGATTGCGCAGTGGAGGCAGGCAAGCATTGGAGGAGATTTGAACCCGTGATTGATTCAGATATGAGCTAGTTTGTGTGTAACAGGTGGAGATAGTACTGAGTACTTGTGAGGAGAATTGTACTATGTATTGTTACATGTTATCAATCAATATAATATGCTGATAGTTGAGGGGTTTTCAAATGTATGCTTTCCCCAGTTACATACTGTGTTGATATGTGTGTTTGATGTATCAATGTGCACATGCGATTGTTTTAATTCCGAAAATTGTTGATGGTCAACGTAGAGGAGGTTATGTATTATGCATGCATTCTACAAATAGTGTATAATAAAGATAATCTCTGTGAATAAGTGTTATATTATTCAAAATTTCTACATGGTATCAGAGCTGGTTGATTTGTAGAAAAAAGTTCTATAGGATATCAAAGCGAGGATTGATCATCAGATCTATTATTCAGAAAGTGTTTACATTGTAATTCTTCAGGCAGAGTCTGTAATCGGGCTAGATAGCCTCTGGATTCATCCTTGTTTTGGAAGGTGAGATATCCGGTGAATGCCCATATAGTTAATCTTTGTACGAGAAATACTTTGTTCTCACGAATTTTAGATTAGAAGCGGTTGAGTTTTGAGCTAGTGGAATTCGAATTTGCAGTAGTGTTTTCTTGGTGTCGAAGTTGAAATGTCTTTCAACAGATTGAGATTGGAGTATGCCCTTGAAGGTAGCTCGAATTATATTACATGGAAAGACAGGATGGAGGTGGTGTTAGATGACAATGGGTTGAAGGAGTTCATAGATGTGGATGTCCCAAAACCTACTGATGCTGCTGAAGCTGAGGCTTGGCAAAAGAAGACAGCAAAGTGTCGAAGGATTCTGTTGGAGGGCGTGAGGCATCACATTGTATCCAGCCTTGATGGAAAGGATTCTCCATACTTGATGTGGAAAGCGTTGACAAACTTATTCCAAAGCAAGAGCGACCAGAGGAAGTTGGCGCTCAAGGATAAACTCAGAAACATTAAGTGTGAGAATGGAGACAGTATGCCCAAGCATCTCATGAAGTTCACTCAATGCCTGGATGAGCTGGGAAGTGTGGGGGTGACTGTTGATGATGAGGACTTGGTGAGCTTGGCTCTCCTTGGTATTCCGAAGAGTTGGCATTCCTATCAGGACTCTGTCAATGGTCGGGAGAAATTGCCAGGATGGGAGAGACTTTGATCGGAACTTGTGCAAGAGGAGATCAGGCGGAATACTACGGATGGATCTTCATCAAAGGAATCTGATGAAGAAAATTGTGCTTTGGCTGCCAAACGGGAAGAACAAGAAAGATTCTCATTTCGGTGCGAAAGGCAAGAAGGAGGACATGTCCAAGGTGAAGTGCTTTCACCGTCACCAACACAGACACTATGCCACAAATTGTCTGCAGAAGAAGAAAAATAAGCAAGCTACTGGATCTGCAGCGGGAGAGGCCTTAGCCTCGCAGTTTGAGATGGATTTTTTACTGATCGCATGCTTGGTATCAAGTGTGATGGGATCGATATGTTTCTTGGACAGTGGTGCATGTTTTCACATGACAGGAGATCGAGATTTGTTTTCTGATCTGAATGAGAAAGATCTTGGAGTGCACATCGAGATGGGCGATGATGGTAGATACAGTGCGATCGGTATTGGTACCATTTCCTTTGAGAGGGAGTTTGGTAAACCCTCCGTATTGAAGGAAGTGATTCATGTTCCAGGATTGAAGAAGAATCTTATCTCTGTGGCGATGTTAGAAGACAAGGGATATGATGTTGTTTTCAACGAGGGAAGGCTTTCCTTCGCATAAGACAACTGGAGAAACCAAAAAGATAGGTGTTCGAGTCAAGAACCTTTATCGGTTGCATGTAGATGGCTGCGCAACAATGGCATGCAAGGTATGAGTGGTGAGCCGGGATGATGGCGAGCTATGGCACTGGAGATTGGGCCACCTTCACCATGGATATTTGAAGATAATGCAGCAGATTTCTACTGGGCTTCCTAAACGCACTCTTGCGCAGTCAGATCAGTGCAAGGGGTGTACTTAGGGAAAATTTGTGAAAGCCACCTTTCACTAGGAGGATAGTCGCGCCACGACGATCCTTGAGAGAATTCACATAGACATGTGTGGACCTTTCTCACTAGCTTCGACAGCAAAGTACAAGTACAATGTGATCTTATTTGATGATTTCTCTCGAAAGTGCTGGATCTTCTTCATGCAGAAGAAGAGCGAGATATACTGAAAGTTCTATGAGTTCAAAGCACTGGTCGAGAAGGAATCAGGGAAGAAGGTGAAGGCTCTTAGGAGCAATAATAGTGGTGAATTCATCTCTGGCGAGTTCAAGGACTTCTGCAGCACAAAAGGGATACGAAGAGAGCTCATAGCTCCCCATAACCCACAGCAGAACGGGGTTGCTGAGTAGAAGAACAAAACAATCGTGGGTGTTGCATGGGCGATGTTGCATGATCAGGGCCTACCCCTTCACTTGTGGGAGGAGGCATGCAATACTGCAATATATGTGTAGAACCGTTGTCCTCACAAGATACTTGGCATGAGTACACCCGAGGAGGCTTATTCTGGTAAGAGGCCTGATGTTTCCCATTTGAGGATTTTTGGTTCTCCTGTTTACATGCATGTGACGAAGGATGCCAGGAAGAAGTTAGAGCCGACAACAGAGGTTGGGATATTTGTGGGGTACACTGATACGCCCCACAGCTATCATGTGTATTTTCTAGACAATTCCAAGACTGTTGTGCGATGAGATATCAAATTTCAGGAGGAGAAAGCCATGAAGTGTTCAATTGAGAGGGAGCCACACTTGCATGTAGATGAGGAGCTATTAGTTCCTAAGGATGAGCTTCAGGATGTGGATCAGCCACAAGATGAAGTTCATGGAGTGGAAGAGACCACTCATGCAGCGCCAACCATCAGAGGGTGAAAGCGCACTACAGAAGCTGACCAACTAGCTCAAGATGCAGAGAAGATTGTAGGACCACCTACAATACAACGCAGACAAAGACAATCACCTGATTGGTACATTGGATACATGGCTCTTGTGAGCAAATGTGTCGTGACTGAGCCATCCTCTTTCGAGGAAGCTGAGGAGGATGAGGTGAAGCTATGTGGCTTCGCGGATGCAGATTGGGCAGGGAGCCCAATGGTCGACATCATGTACCATCATATCAGAGATTGTGTGCAGCAGAGAATCGTGTTACTTTCATATATTCCCACGGAGGATGAGGATTCTGATATCTTAACGAAGGCACTCACCAGGAGTAAATTTGAATACCACAGAGACAGGGTAGGGGTTGCAGATAATCCATATCTTGTTGAGAGGGAGTGTTGAAAATGCAACAAGATGATGGTGCTTAGTGAAAAGAAGTCACCTTCACTAAGTGTGCCCGTAGGCTATTTTTGGCGCAAAGTCTATTTTTAGACATATGGATCATGGTCTATGAGTTGTAGGATGCTATTTGTGGATGATTGGTCATGTTGGTAAAAATAGATGGACTTCTATTTTTAGACATATGGCGGAATCTATTTTTAGACTGCCAGTCTAAAAATAGAACAATCGAATACTATTAGCTCTTAATAATATTTGGACTATAAACGTTATCTTATCCTCTTGTAGCACTTCAGTTCGAGCTAAGGATGTGGCACATGAAACTACCAGAAGGAAATATGCTTTTCTTATGGGTTATTTGAGCTATTGCATGATGGACTTCAATTAGAGCTCAAGTGATTGATTTTGGTGGAGTTGAATGAGGAGTTGATGGAGTTATGTTCAGTTTGACTTAGTTGAACTAGTTTTATTTAGTCTAACCTAACAAATACACTAGTGATGAGTGGTTTGAATTAATTATTAATTAATTCACTAATTATTAACTCATAAATCAACTAAAGAATACATTAGTTAACTCAGTGCGTGGACAGTTTAGTGGAGACAAGTGTTAAAATTGAGTGGAAGGGCAAGAGAGCTGTCAGTTGTGACTATAGTTTTGCATGAGATTTGCACAATCAATGGATTGAGTATTGCCAACGAGGATTGTGTGGTTTAGCCAAGGGAAATACGAGTTTGGATCAGCCACTCTCATCTATTCTCATGAAGGATTGCGCAGTGGAGGCAAGAAAGCAGCGGAGGAGATTTGAACCCGTGATTGATTCAGATCTGAGCTAGTTTGTGTGTAACAGGTGGAGATAGTACTGAGTACTTGCAAGGAGTATTGTACTATGTATTGTTACATGTTCTCAATCAATATAATATACATATAGTTTATGGGTTTTCAGCTGTATGCTTTCCCCAGTTACATACTGTGTTGATATGTGTGTTTGATGTATCAATGTGCGCATGCGATTGTTTTAATTCCGCAAATTGTTGATGATCAATGTAGAGGAGGTTATGTATTATGCATGCATTCCGCAAATAGTGTATAATCAGGATAATCTCTGTGAATAAGTGTTATATTATTGAAAATTTCTACAGCCAATGTACCTCTATGGTGACCTCCTATGCCTGCGCTATGATGTGGGTTCCCCCAAATTCTCTCTAGCATCAGGAAATAACCTGTCAACCTCTCTGGTGCACTTTCTCCCATCTATGGAAGACTTTGCATGAGTGAGTGTTTCCACTCCCTTCTCATCTGCACTTGGATGCTCCACATCATCTTGAGGTTCCTCCTTTTGAGCTAAAATCTCCTCAACCGCATGTAGCTGAATCTCTCTCTCAAGGGAACATCTCATGGCCTTCTCTTCATCGAAATTCACATCTCTGTGAACCACTATCATCCTTTTGGTTGGCAGGTACACCCGATATTTGTGAGGTGTATCAGTGTACCCCACAAATATGCCCAACTCAATTGTTGGCTCCAACTTTTTCGATGCATCTTTGGTAACATGGTAGTAGACCGATGAACCAAATATCTTGAAGTGTGCCACGTCTAGTTTCTTCCCTGAAAAATCCTCTTCTAGTGTACTCATCCCACGAATTCGATGAGGGTTTCTGTTCTGCAAATAAACAGTTTTGTTACAAGCTTCATCCCACAAGTGTAATGGTAGGCCCTGATAATGCAACATCGCTCGTGTTTCTCCCAAAAATAATTTTGTTCTTCCTTTCATCCACCCCATTCTATTGTGGGTTACGAGGTGCTATTAACTCCCGTCGAATGCCTTCTAATGCACAAGAGTTTTTGAACTCATTCAACACATAATCTCCATCGTTATCTCTTCTGAGAGTTTTAACTTTCTTGCTAGTAACTTTCTTGACAAGTGATTTAAATTCACAAAACTTAGCAAATGTCTGATATTTCTTTTGCATGAAGAAAATCCAACGCTTACGAGAAAAAGCATCAACAAATATTACAAAATACCTATGCTTGGCCATTGATTCTGTTGAGAACGGTCCACACGCATCTGAGTGAACTCGATCAAGGATTGCTTATGCTTGATTGTCTTTGTCATGAAAGGAAGCTTTGGTGTACTTCCCCAATGTACACCATTTGCATGTGTCTCTCTGCTCTAGTGTACCCTTGGGAAGCCTTGTAGAAATTTTCTGCAAGATCTTTAAAGGGCCATGATGCAAGTGACCCAATCTTCTGTGCCACAACTCACCAATGTCTCATCTTTGCAACTTCTATGCTTTAGTGCTCAAAGCATCACAATCTTCTACCTCCAATTTGTAGAGGTTCTTCACTCAAACCCCTATCTGCATCACCTATCTTGTGGCTATGTGACAAAGTAACTCCTTTCCCTTACTAAATATCACATCATAGCCTCTATCCTCCAACATGGCAATAGAAACCAAGTTCTTATTCAAACTTGGAACATACATAACATCTTGAAAAGTGAGGGGAGA
This sequence comes from Pinus taeda, assembly GCA_000404065.3. NCBI lineage: Eukaryota > Viridiplantae > Streptophyta > Pinopsida > Pinales > Pinaceae > Pinus > Pinus taeda. The sequence goes on along the minus strand of APFE030793908.1, from coordinate 211,734 downwards.
AACAAAATCCCTCTGAAAGGTAACTGTACTGATGCTGGTTGCACTATACCTCCCATCATCACCTATCTCAATATGCATATGGAGATCCTTCTCCTCCAAGTTACTGAAGATCTCTTTGTTACCAGTTGTATGGAATGAAGCTCCATTGTCCAGGTACCACACACTACTAATCATTGATGACACCATACAAGTGATGAGGGTAAAATCTAGTTCAAATTGTGAAGCAAGAGCTTCACCTGTCACTCCTCCTAAGGTCTTCTTACTGGCCTTTTTGTGTGGACATTGTGGCAAAGTGTCCCAACTCGTGACAGTGAAACACTTGATTTTCAACAAGTTCTTCTTCTTGCCGCCCTGGAAGGAATATTATTTGGAATGGGATGAGTTCCCTTTCCCTTTATTTTCCTTACCAACTAAGGCACAATTCCTCTGGTCATCATGCTTTGATGAGGATCTACCTCTGATGTTTTTCTGAATCTCTTCTTATACCAAATTGGACCACAATCACTCCCACTCCAGTAGCTTCTCCCTCCCATTAACTGAGTACTGGTAACTATGTCAGCTCATGGGAAGTCCTAGAAGTGCTATACTCACCAAATCGTCTTCGGCAATAGTAATCCCAACACTTCCAATCTCATCCCGACATTGGGTGAACTTGGTCAAGTACTTCAGAATTGAGTCACACTTCTCCATCTTGATCCTTCTAAGATTGTCCTTCATTGCCAACTTCATGTGGTCACTGCATTTTGAAATAGCTTCATCAATGCCTTCCACATTGAAAATGGAGTTTCCTTACCATGGAGATTCGAGAAAATATGATCTCAAACTCCTTCTAGGATAATCCTTCTCGCCTTTACCACACACTTCCTCCATTCAGCCAGATCTTTAGCATTAGATGTTGGAGGCTTTAGAATATCATGATCTATGAATTCCTTTAGGCCATTGTCTTTAAACACTGGCTCCATCCTATCCTTCCAAGATATGCAATTTGAGCTGCCATTCAGGGCATACTCAAGTCTCAAACCGTAGAATGATATCCTGCTGACTCTAAATTATGAAACTGCAAATTCAATTTCACCTGCACAACAAACTCATATTCTCCTATTTTATAATGCCTTCAAATATGATACCATGTAGAATTTTTACTTGTAGATTAAAACTCCTTATGTAATATGCTAAAAAAAAAGACTTGAATATACTCTACTCACTAGTGGAAACAAAAATTGATCCATGAAAACACTAAGCAGAAGAGGAAGAATTTCAATCGCACATAACACAATATTTTTTGGGGGAAAATAACTGCTCAAAACTCCAACTATCTATATTGCATTAACCAGAATATCTGAGAAGAAAATACAATGCTTGTTCAACCCAAACAATCCTTACACAAGTATAATCTATCTCACTGCTTCACAAACCAGCTCAAGCCAATACTTAGCCAAATCTTCTGCCTGCCAAGACCCTACTTCCTTACACAATCCCTAAGGGAATTAGCCCATATTTAATTGGGAAAATCCCTCAGCACAAATGTCCAATCCATCATAGGCCTTCTACTAATTATATGCACCATCTGTACAACTCATAAAATTATAAAATTGATAGTACAATGTCCCTGAACTCTAATATCAACTGGGTCTTCCTCTGAACTGACATGCATGAGTTATTTACAATTGAATCTTCAGTTAACTGGTGGAGTAGTGAAGTTTCACTGAACCTACTTCCCACTATTAGACCTCCTACTAGTTCCTCTAATTGATTGAACTAGTGAAACTTACTATAACTCAGTTAGAATGAGTTAATTAATTACAACTCAAAAGAACTCAATCTGGACCGCTAAAATTTAAGAATCACTCTACATGACTCTATATAGACTTCCAACTCAAATTTACTAAGCCAACTAGGTCAAATTAACTTAGTTAACTATTACAAGTTGCTATGAGAATAGAATTTCGATTTAATTCCTAATTTAATTCAAGGACAAATTAAATTAGGATTTCTTGTTTCTATTTTTAACAAGATCTTCATTCCAAAAGCAATTATAGATATATTTGTGTGAGCTTGTAATCAAGAATAACTCTCATAATTATGAAAATATGATACATATATTATTGAATCTATCTTGATAACTGCAAGTCAACCTATTTTCCAAGTATAAAATTGCTCATGATTTTTATTTAATAATTAATCAATTAATTTGGTTTAAGATCTTATTCTTTACTATTAATACACACGTAAAAACAAGCTATGGAAACAATACAAATCTCAAACTATGAAGAATAAGATTTAAACTAGCACAAGGGATTTTCTAACCTAAAGCTAAGACTTTTTTTAAGAAGGAGAATTACCATCCTCTCAAAAGATTACAACCTTTTGTAGGACTAATAACTACTTATACAACCATAAATCCAAGCACAAATTACTAAATTCAACAATCACTTCCATTCCACATACAAAACAGTCATCTCAGGTTTCTAAATCATGCAACAATTCCAATGCATCAAATGTGATCTCACTCTCCTCAATTTCTCCCTCAAAAAAAAAATATATCACAAGCACATATTCTTGTAAAACAAGAACTCAAATAAGCTTTTCATTAACCACATACATTTTTCCTTTAAGTTCAAATAAAACAAAGTTCTCACCACAAAACATGTTTATCTTCTAAACATGTTATTCTCTTAACAATTTACAAGTTAATCAAATTTGAAGAAAGCAATTCATCAATTTCACAAACAATGTGAATTTTGAGTCGATTGCCTAACTAATAATAGTTTAGAGCAGTTCATGAGTTCAGTCCTCATAATTTCTCTAATTAATTTAGTTAAATATAATTCAACCAATATGGAATTGATAAAATCATTAAGGAGATTATTATGGCATTTCCTAGACCTAATTTGTCTTAAGCCAATAGAAAATATATTTCATCAACTTATCACAATAATATTTTCCTACATTTCAAGAATTTGAAAATCAATTTAATTCTACCTAAATCCAACACATACAAAAGAATTACAATACTAAAGGATAGATACCTAGTTCACACTCGATATATCAAAATCATTTATTCCAAACATTCTAAACCACCTAATGGTGTTCACTGTACCAATATTAGTATCTTCATTTGTAGCAATTTCATGTTATGAATCTCTATCCATTCAAATTTAATTATACATAATCAATCCTCCTTAATCATGTCTATGGCATTCTATCAAAATAATTTTTTAATTCTAACCAGAAGAATTACTTAGCTCATAGATATATGTTAGTATGGATTCCACACCCATACCTTACCTCGTTACTTAAGCTCATAGATACATGTTAGTATGGATTCAACACCCATACATTAGCTCATAGATATATGCTAGTATGGATTCCACACTCAAACATAACTTAAGGAAAACATAACCTTCAAGTGTTCCTTAAAATGGCTTCCACAACCATTCATGCACAAGTCATTTAAGCCTCTTGTTTCTTAGGGAGGTCATACCACAACCTAGTATTTAAATAATTTTAAGTTATTTGATGCAAAATACCAACCCAAAATAGACCAATTATCAATTACAAAAATTCATGGCGAAAAAATCATAGGAAGTCCATTCTTATTCATTAAGAATGTATTTCCAAATCATATTTTAACACATCAATTTAATACATGTTACTCACTCCGATTCTGAAAAGAATAATCCTCACCCTATGGAGGACACTTCTCTCATACTTTTTTCATCCTCACCGACTCAAGGGGAATGGCGAAAGGTTGAGAAGAAGAAAGGGAGAAAAGCATGATATCCTCCCCATTTGTACATTTTTTTTTTCTAGTTTTTCTTTTGACAGCAATCTGCTTTATGCATATGCGCTTCAGCATCTACAAAATGTAATTTTGTTATCATTAATAAAATTATGATTTTTCCTTATGGGAAAACAAATACCCATACTTTACTCGTGAATCTACATTCACAGTTAAAAGTGACATCCTTCAAGGTAAATTTTGTTAAGTTTCCATTAGTGTAGATAATAGAAGAGTCAAAATTAACATGATGAACTCAATCATCATGTTAATTTAATCTCAGCCTTACACTTGTTACACATTCCCAAATATACACACCAAAGTCATCATACTATAGTGTAGATTAAGCCAATATTTTTCTTGGTAGATACAATTTCAATTAGTAAAGATGGTTACTATTCCCATATCACATTGATAATGATGCATTAAAAATCTATGAAACCATGCATGCAATTCACATATTTGACTCACCCATTGACAATCAAGCCATTCACGTGCTTGGGTTTAACCCCGACTTCTCAAGCACATCCTTTCCCATCATGTCTCTAAGTCCTTTAACATATTTCTAATAATTTTCCTTAACAAAAATATAATGGAATATAAGAAAGAATTCCTTTTATTTCATGAGTTTCTAAATAATATAATAATAATAATAATATCCCCTATGCAACCAATATGATTCCAATTCAACATATACAACAACTCAACATGCATGCAAAATCAACATTCATACATCATCAACCTACAAGTAAGCATGTTGCCCCATTAGGCCCTAGTGTTGTATATCGCTCTAATACCATATGTAAGGTCCCACATTACCAACCATCAATAATATAGAGAAGTAAAGGTCACATTGAACATTAATAGTCAAATTTTTTATTTTATTTTTTACTCATAATATGACTAAATTAGTTATCATGTAATCACGTTCCTTGATCTATTTCAATATAAGGATATAACATAAGAAGCTATGGGTAAATTTTTGTTAAAACCAATTCCAAAATGCACTTCTCTACAAATCTAAAAGAAGATAGCATGTGATTTTCCATACTTATATGTGAGCTCTAAGTAAGATTGGCAATAATGTCCAGCATGATGCCATGTGCGGGCATTAAGCTAGATCATCATATTTGATTTCCTATACTATGCCAAATAAGTTCCAAATATTGACTCCTAACATCATAAATACAAAATTATGCCACAAGAACCTACAATGATATGGTTTTATCACAAAAATGACATATCCAGGTATGAGTATTAACCTACATGTAACAAGGTAACTGAAGGAGGAATATGCCTCTCTTCATTAGAAAATCTAATAAATATGATATGTTTATTAAATGGAAAATGGAATCATAGAAGATATTGACCCAACAACATTTCACAATTCATCAATTAAAAATCACCAATCCCAATTATTAAGGAAAAACAATTATTTGCAAAATGGGATTGCTTCAATCATGAGACTTATATAATGAATGTTGCAACAAGAGCAACTATTGTTATAAATTCAGAAGCATATTATTCTTAAAGAAGCGCCAATTGAAATAATGGACCTGCCAAAATTGGGAAGAAATTGTTGTTTGCTACATTCACTAAAGCATAAGGTTTCACCCCTGGATACATGTAGCTCGGATGAACTTATTATTCTCATTTGCACAAGTAATTAAATCATGCAGAATTGGTCACTGTAAAATTTCTTCAAAAAACAACCCATTATTTTTTATGATAGCTTTAGATGATAAAAACAACAAAGTGCCTACTAAAATATTCTCTATTTACACTTCAGTAGCTTTATTAAATTCATTTTCACATTCATACAAAAATTTGCACACATAGGAAGATACATCTATTGAATAATCTATTCATAAATTTTTAATACATAAAATCTACATTCATTAAGACATGTACTCTAAAACTTTATGTGCATAAAAGCTATAGCCATTGAGGCTTTTTGACAAACAATTTGCAAACATACAATCTACAGCCATTGAGGCACTTTTTCAAACACTTGGCAGCCATAATAAGGCAAATGTTGACAACAATTAGCTAATATTTTTCCTCAACTTATTTAACTCATAAAATTCATAAACTGAACTTCAAATGTTAGCATATTAAAATAGGGGCTTTCACCCAAAAACTTGACAACACACAAAGTTACACAGTTGGTAGCATCAATCTACAAAATCACCTAGATTTATGATTTAGCTCTTGAAAATAATTTTTTTAAATCAAATCGAGGGTTACAAGGCCTTGAGGTATGGATACTCCCTATGGTGTCTTGAATCATTATAAAATAACTCGTGAATGAAAATATTTAAAATAGCAAAGACCATTACCCTGGATTCTCATTTTCAGATTTTTTCAAACATATGGTAGACAAACTTAAATCTGCAACCATGCATAATAAATAAAAACATATAATTAATCCATAATTACTTATGTATTGTCTAAATAATTTTCCAAACCATTTCATCTATTGTAAGTGAATTGAAGGGTTTTCAGATTCATCAAGCATTATTTTCACTCAGTCATTCCTACAAACACATGGCAAGCATCCTAATCTATTGTAATACATATAAAGAAACAATCAAAAATAAGAGTTATTGAGTGGTATTATTTCAATGCATTATGTATTCTTACTTGTTATCTACATTTGTAAATATTGCAAGAACATAAGGATTAGAATTATCTCAATTATTTTCTTTGAAACTCTTGGCTGCCATTATTTCTGCATTTTTATTCTAAAGTTGGATGATCCAGTGATTCCTCCAGGTATACATTGGATATGTGTCTATTTCCTTCCTGCTCCAGTAGGATGGAAGTTAGTACTTATTCATGCATAATTATTTGCATATTTAATAAAAATTATAGCATTATCCATTCACAGATTTTGCTACACTTGGCAACATATCCTCAAACCCTTTCTGAAACATGCCTCTAATTATCTGTTTCAATTAAAATGAAACAAAACCATAACTCACGAAACTCTTACCCAACTACTTTTTCAATTATTTATTGTAATTACCTTTAGCAATATTTGTCTTTCCTTTCTCAAATTCTCTATACCAAGGTTAGTACAATAAACTACACCAATAATAATTCCAACTTGAGATCTAAACATCCATAAATATAGACCACTCTTAGTCTTTGTTTTTAACTAGCCAATAAGATTTTAGATAACATAAGCTTAAACTAAAATCATATGCTTACAAGAATTTCAATTTTTACTTCTTCTTTTTATGCTAATGTTATACTAAAATTTCAAGACAATCAAATTTGTACCTGATGAAATATTTAACTCAAATAGATGAGAATATGACCCATATTTGATTCCTTAACCAACTCATTTGAAGCATCTATTTTTCTACCCAACCATATCCAGGGATAAATTCTCCCCCCTGGAATCCCCAAGTTGTAAGAGCTCAAAAGCAGTACCAAAATATAGCATTAGAGAGATATACAAGGCAAGCTAAGGAAAATAAGTTTCACGTCCTGTCAATACCACTCATGGTCAACTTCATCAAGTAGAGTTACTTAGTAATTTAGTTTAGAAATTTCATATTCATTTCGGCAACATTTAACTACTCTCCAAGTATCTCCCTCTCACAATCCTCTTCAAGCCTCTCTAATTATTGGTATTACAATGCACCACTTCCCTCCCCCCACAAGTGAGAAGGCATGAGACACATATATAGGAGAAGCAACAATTTCTTGTCATAAAGGAGGAGTAATATGCATGTCTTGAGGATAAGTAACATATTCCATTTAGATGAGTGTAATTCATGCCATTAAGGAAAGGTATGCATGCCTTAGTTAAGGAGAGTATAACATATGCATTAAAGAGAGCGTAAGCGGAATTTTTTATGACATGATTTTAATGAGTGTAAGAGGAATATGCCATGCCTTTGATGAGTGTGTAAGAGACAGTGTAATGTATCATTAAGAGAGAGAGTTATGTAGAGCCATGAGAGTCATGAGGGAGAGAGGTGTGAAGTGATTGAGGTGATGAAGTGACTTGTAATTCCTTTTAATAATATCATAGTCTTGTAGAGGATAATAATAATAATAGTAATGATTAAGTCAAGATTGAAATATTAGGATTGATTAGTGATAAGTTAAGTAATTTTCCTTCACCTATACTTGATTACCAATTGATGCAAGGTGATTTACTATTTTTGGAAAGTCATACATGAGTTGCTAGACATGACTTTTTATTTTTAGAAAGTCACTCCAAAATTGTCGGAAATGAGATTTTATTAAGGAAATTCATTCCTGAGTTTCCCATGAGTGGTATTTTTCTTCCAGAGAATATAGAATTCGCACCCCTATTGCATGCAACTTCATGCCTTAGTAGATTGACTATGTGCCCTAATCTACTCCAAATATCCAAGACTCCACACCTTGATCTTTTTAAATATTCAGGACTTTGCATCTTAAAATTCTTATAATAGATCCAAGACTCCACATCTTTATATTTCATGGATTGATGACTTCGCGCCCTAATTTCCATGGCTTCGCATCTACTATGCTTTGAAACTTCATGTTTCACCTTATTGTACTTATTGTAAGCTCATGCCCATCTGATGGTTCGTTGGTAAGGTCTTGTTCCAAGACGAAGAATTGTGCATGACTTCAACAGTCATTTTGGTTTTGAATAAATGACTTCCACAGTCATTTCTAATTTGAGCATCCTTTTTTGAAATAACCAAGTCCCCCACCACATCCTGCTTAGCACAATATTAAGCATATATAATCATACAAATCATGTATCATCCATAAGTCATAATTAAGAATATTTAATACATAGTCATGATAATCCATGGATCTGTGTCTCAATCCTCGATCACCATCCATGTCATACACCTATGTCCAAACTAGGATAACAAAAGAGAAAACATTGATAATATGCACTTAACCAAAATCAATCTTTATCATAAGCACATAGCAACTACGTGACCCTAACCAGGTCTATAACATACAAGCATATACATAAGTCTGAAAAACAATGACAAAAAAAGGATGTGTTAATTGAGGTATACCTCTTGTCCTTATTCTTCTTGCTTCTTGGTTCGATTAGCTTTCTATGTCTTCTAAGTCATAATGTAGCTTGATTTTTTGAACTTTTCTCATTGTTTCCCTTCTATTATTTACAACAAGAAGGATGAAGTGGTATTATGATGATATTTTCATTTATTGTTACCTTTTTCTTAATGGGTAGGCCAATTTTTCCATGTTTTTCTCCTTCACAAATGTGGTCTTGTTGTTCATGTTCTTTTCCTTTCCACCGTCACAATGTAGGCCTTCATGTTTGACCCTTAGTTCAATTACAATGGGGCTTATGAAGCGTTTCCTTCTCTTACCTAGTCTTTGTATATCATAGCCCATTTTCCTTAGCAACTTGGAACCAATTCATTTTGTATGTTTTTCAAACTCACTAAAACGTACTTGAGAAATGTCTAAAGAATCTGATCTCACTAAAGTTCTCTCAATAATGGTGCTAACTCTGGTCGTGGTAATTTGAAATGTGGCTTTACTTCTCGATGTTCTTGACAGATTCATATAGCTTTTCTAATGCTTCTTCCTTCTCTAAAAACTCTTGTTGTATGTGACTCATTGTCTAAGTGAGCCTATCCTCCAACTAGCTATATAATTGAATGACCTTCTCCCATAATTTCACAAGTTGCATTCTACTCTTGTCCCAATCTACCATAATAATAATGAGGGAGTCTTAGAATTTATCTAAATAGTTCTTCAAAAATGGCAACAAACTTGTCAAGGTATCAATATTCTTGTCCATCTTTTCCATTCTTTGGTCATGAAATCCATACCTTATGCTACAAGTGTTTGTTCTCTTCTTAAAGCTAAACATTAATTGACTGACAATCTTCCAACTTTTTTTTTTCATTTTATCCATGCCAAGTCTACATTCTTTTCAAAGTTTTCCCAACTATAATTGCTTTGATACCATACAACTATTAAATGGTAGAACTACAACCCACTTTCATCATTGACATGGATCCTCAATGAAATTAACGCCTTGTCTATATTCTTAGTCTAGTGTCTTGTTCTCTCCCTTCATAATTAATTTAAGGGCTCTATTATATATTATAAGTTTGTTTGCAAATATCTCTACGACATTATATACTCCACAATATTCCAATCAAGAAATACAATATTGATTAATTAAAAATCATTTTTTTACCAATTGACTCCTTCTAATGGGTTTCCAATCACATGGGTTACCTACACACCCTATTCATTTTTCTCATGTGCTTGATGCACATCCAGTGCAAACTTCTTGGTCATATAAGATTCCAATAATTGATATGGTCAATTTTATGCTTATAGGCAATGTCATAATCACTTATCTAATAGAATATTCAAATGTCTTATGGTTCATGTCTCTATTATCAATGGTACCAACTCTATGATAGTGAAAAACTCAACATATAAATGATTGGCCGATTCAATTTAAAATTTCAATTGGAACTCTACACTCAAATATGAACAAAGATAATTTAGCCATTCATCCTTATTTAGCTTCTTGAGATGGTATTATTGATTGCACAATCTTTCAACTTGTGTTTAGACAAAATGAACAATGACACTAGATTTCTATGTTTGGATAACAAAAAAAACCAACTCAATGTACCTTTAACTAAAATATGCAATGCTCCTCTTGATGTGTGTGTGTGTGTTCTCAAATTAAAGAAATGTTTGGGATGAATTTTCACCAATAAATGACATATGGTTCACAATAAAATGGTATGTGTATTATTCAATGCCCATCCTTCCAAGTTTCCTAAGTATATATTCATACTCCAAACTAATGGATACACGATTCATTAATTAAACATAAATGAGAAGAAAATTGTTTGACCTCCCACTCCCAGTCCAAATTCATGCCCACACAACAGACCATGTTGGAAAGTCGCATAAACTAAAATGTTAACTAAAATATGCAATGATCCTTTTGATAAGTGTGTGTGTGTTCTTGAATAAAAGAATTGTTTGGGATGAAGCTTCACCAATAAATGACATATGGTTCACAGTAAAATGATATGTCTTATTCAACACCCATCCTTCCTATTTTCCTAAGTATATATTCATACTCCAATCTAATGGATACATAATTCATTAATTCAACACAAATGAGAGGAAAATTGTCTGACCTCCCACTCTAAGTCCAAATTCATGTCCACGCAACAGACCATGTTGGAAAGTCACATAGTATTTAGGGAGAGTGAGTTGCATGGACTAGGTGTTCTTCCCTCATCTTAGGCATAATTTTGGATATGTTGATTACCTTGGGCACATGGGTGCACCATGTGGTTACCAAGTTGGACCATTGGCATGATGGGAGAACACTAGGAACTGGCATTGAACACTAACATGACAAGACCAATAAATATGTCATCTTGGTTGGCGAGTATGTGTGGGAAAAGGTGATACAATCATAGGATGGAAAGAGGTGGATTTTTTGTAATGACATGTTGTTCCAACTAATCTTCATGCTCCCATATATGTAAGTGGAACGATTGGTGAGGAGATCATTCAACAAGTCACAAGTGGAAAGAGCTTGCATGACAGGTGTGCATAACCACATGAAAGGAAGGAAAAATTCACATGGTATTAGTATTTGATGAGAAAATATGGAAGGAGAGGGGAAGTTCACGCATTTGGTACCTTTGTGTGTGCTCCACTATTGTGGAGTATGGATTGGATGCATGGGCTCATGTAAACAATCTGGTATGAGTATTGTACATTAGAGATGACACAAACTTGTGTTTGGGAGTCACGTGACTGTAAGGTTATATTATTTGTATGAGCTCTGGCTCCTTTCTATATTCTTTGTAAAAACATGGGTTTTAGGCTGATTTGGCTTCCCAAGTCTTAAGAAATTATTTCCTCTAGTATATTATATTGCATGGTGTATGTTTGCTTCTTTGCATGGAACAATTGAGTTTAAAAATGTAAGTATAAGAGATAAAACTTGTAATAATACTAAGTGTGAGTGTGAGGCATAATTTAGGCGTGTATAGATCAAGTTATCTAAGTCACTAATATGTATGACCATCATGCCACACAATTTGGGAATATGAAGTGTGATGATGACTTGAGCAAGACTGATGTTGGTGTGACACATGGTACCATAGTAGGATTCAACAAGAAGCACACGGATCACTGGTTTCCAAAGAAGAGAGGGAGATGAAATGAATTAAGGCTGAGATGAAGGTATATGAGGTTCATTTGGTCTGACTTTGTGACAATAAACCATGCTAAGAAGCAAAGATCACCCAACCATAAGTGAAGAAGATTGACAGAGTTGATTTACATAGGTTTCATACATCCTTCAAGGTCCTCATATGGTTCCCTGGTCCTATTCTATAATAATAAGAACACATAGGAATTGAGGATGTACCTAGACTATTAGGATTGAATAAGTAGATAATCAAGAATGTGTATCCATCTACCACTTTTTGTGGATCGTTTTGATGAATTAGCTAAGGACAAGGTGCTCTCAAAGTTGAATTTAAGTCATGGGTATTATTAAGTGCAAATTGCAGGGGAAGATGAGGTCAAGGCCACCATGGTGATGCAATATGATAAATTTGAATTCTTTGTGATACCTTTTTGCATACACACACACACAATTACATTTAAGTTGCTTAAAATTTGGAAATGCATACACAACCCCACATAATATTTAAATAAATGATACAGAAAAAATGATACCATACCCCTTCTTCAAGGGAAATGAGAAGTGTCATTTAATATTATATTCATTAACAACCTACCTTAAGTGCACTCTTTTACATGGAGGTGCATACACCTTCAATACTCATAACATAGATAACATTCAACTAAAATATTCCACTTTACAATTTTTAAATTACATATAGTTGAACTGAAAAGCATCGTGGTGTGTACTTCAATTCTAAGACTACACATTTTCTATTTAAATAAACAAAATCATAGGCGACCTTCCCATCCAAATAAATTTGATAAACAAAATTATGGGTGACCATGCCATCTAATTAAGCGATTTATTGCAACATGTTCATAACAATGACAATGCACATAACAAAAGGGGGCATAAGAATATTTTATGGTTTGTGTATATGTAATATCACCAACCACAATGCCCATGTTGTCAGCTAAATCCTCCTTAAGACCAACTTCCACCAATACCAAGGAAACCATGTAGAAAACATTTGTTTTTGTATGTATACACCATCATAGTCTTGCCCAAAGAATTCCCCATTTCACTTAGGAATGAATCATCCATAAATTCTAAAGGCAAACCAAGAATATTGACCTAAGTGGGAACCCATTGGCCACCTCCAACTATAGGTTAAAATGTGGATGCTAATATTATAAGCATAAAAAGTGTGATTCCCAAAACCATTTACCTCCTAAAATGATCATTGCATCCACTTCTGAATGAAAAAATCCCATCCCTCCTTTGATTAAGATATGGAATCAGGGTCCATACCTAATAATAATAGCCTAAAATGTTTACATCCAACAAATTAAGAGACCTTTGGTATATACTTACCGAAAAAATGACCAATAAAGGCTTTATTGGCAAGTGACAAGACCTCATTAACTTAGATGTCCTCTCTAACAACCATCCCTACCCTGTCAACTCTTTTCGTGATCACCTTCTTTGATTTTTTGGCCCTAGAACCAAAGTCTTCCCAAAATTCTTTGAGTTTAAGGGTACCCTTCTAATAAAATAAAACAAATCTAGACCACCTCCAACAAAACCTCCTCCCCTCATAGGATCAACTACCATTGAAGACTTATAGGTCACATTGCACCTGAGTCCTTACTCAATGTCAACAACATATAATCACCATAAATAAATTACATTTTATTTCCAAAAGGTCATATGATTTGAAAACTCATCCTTCCTAGCAATTTTGTTAACTCCTCTAGGTTTGGATCCAAAACTACAATACTCCTTTACATGGCTCTCCTCCTTTCGACCATTGATGACATAGTATGCATTTTGACTTCAATTAATGAAACTAATGTGACATGATTTACCATCAAGTTTGCAAAACCTAAATTTGTATAAGTCAAGTTTGTAGGACTCCTCAGATCACCAACAAATTTACCCAAACACATAAATACAAGGCCTTACTTTGTTGAAAAATCCTTTAAGAGACAAGAGGCTTGACACCTTCATTAGGGTTCTCAAAGCAGTCCATTAGTTGGACATCCTCCTCCTCCTTAGCTAGGGTTTCCTCATACCTCAGTGCGACAACTCCCACTTTCCTTTATGGACTTATGTAAAATGACAACAATGTTTACATGTTGTAACTTCCATTTAACGATTTTCCCTTATTTCCAACATAGATTTACATTAATCTTTGGAAACTGTCAAATTTGTTCCAAGTTTGTAAATCTAGTCGTTTACATCTTTTAAAATTACGAAAAATTTCAATAATTAAATGACTATATTATTATTGACAATTGTGTTATAATTGTCATTGGTACAAAAATGTCATAAGTGAGATATATTAGAAACTATCTACAATTTTGAAATTACGAGCACGCTTGTAGCTATAAAAATAATTAGTAATGAGGACTTAAGTTAATAACATTGCTAGTAATGTAGAAATAGTTATATAAGGAAGTGTGGAAAATTTGTGGATAATTGGCTTTGATTTGATGATATTCCTCACAATATATAAGTAAAAGAGAAGTAACAAAATCAAACCTCCATCTACAAGTAAATTTTTTAAAATGTTACAAAACATCTTCTATTTTCAAGTTGAGGCCCCCTCAATTCTCAAGCTTGATTTATAAATTTTTAATCTAACTTTTCATAGAACCCTAAAAATATAATGAGAGAGATTAACAAAATAATGAAAGAATTAGATGAGACAAGATGTTTAAAGTTCTACATGAATTAAAAATAAATAAATGCTACCAGACATAAAAAATGCCAAAGAAGACGACTCAACTTCTAAAGTGTGTGGACATATAAGGACCTTTTTATAACAACTTAATTCAATATTAGAAATGAATATTATCTTAAAAATACATGATTTTTTTATTTTTTTTAATGCATGTGCAATTTGGTTTGTACGTGTAAAATACCATTGAAAACCAAGATTCCAAAGAATATGTATCATTTATACATTTATCCATAAATGATAAATATAATATATATAAGTATTGTGTGCATATATACTTACCTTAAAAATGTGAACAAAGTGACCATTGTAATCTAGAAAATCAATTTATAAATTAATACAAAATCATAAATGACTTTGATTAATACTTATCTCCAAAATATTTACTATGTACAAATGCTATTTTTTTTTATAGTAAAAGGGGATAGAAGCTAGGTATTTTGGGCATTTAGGGTTTATCTATTTTATTGTGTTGAGAACTTGGCGCGGCTAGTTTTAGTCTGATCCTCGTGACGAAAACCTTGAAAGTACGATTTGTCTAGTGGATCCATCCAAGGTCCATTGTGCTTCAATATTTTGCTTTTTTATTTAAAGAATAGTAACATATCCCACATGGCAAGGGCTTCAGTAGGCATGCATCTTGTTTTCTACTATTAGTTCACGATTGTGCTTCAATATTTTGCTTTCTTATTTGATGAGCAGTGGTATATGCCACATAGCAAGGGCTTAAATAGGCATGCATCTTGTTTTCTACTATTAATATCAATAAAGAGCTGCAACATTTATTGATTCTACTTTTGTTCTGGTTCCTTGTTGAAATATTTTCATTCAAAACACTAAAATGTAATAAATCTGTTGAAAATTTTAAGTTTTGGAATATTACAATGGTATGAGAGTTGTGCCTGCAGCCTAAGAGGTTTTGATTTGCGAGATTGGAAATTTTGTCATAACTTTGGTGGGATTTTCTCTCACTCTAGCTAGCATCCTCCATCGTTGATGGTACTCGATATCACCCTAGTTGTACTCTTATTCTCAATTAATTTTTGAGGTGTTCCTGCCACGGATTGAAGACCTTATCTATCTCTACAGAGGCTTTAAGGGAAATGGATATTTTGTTAACGTCAGTGATCTATCTCTATGGAGGGTTTAAGGGAACCAGATATCTTGTTAACGCCATTTCGGGGATACAAAAGGCGAATGTCGGATCCATAATATGTTGTGCTGAGAAATCATGCCGAGAGTGCGTACATCTGAGCAGAGTTTCAAGGCCCCAGTTGGGAGGTATTGGAAAGTTGTGAAAGACATGCGCGTTGTTGTTGCAAGTCTGCACTAGTGAAATATTTAGTTGGCTGGCGGCGTGGTATTCAACCCCATACGTGGTGTTGGAGCTCCAAGGTTCTCAGACCCGCTAGGCCATACAGACCAAGGGCCATCAATTCAAATACACAGGGTCGTGAAAATATTGGAAGGCGTTATTACACTTTGCAAGAATCGCCCCCGACTCATTCAGAGGTCGGTATTATCTGAATAGTCTCCTTGATGCCACTGGTCGATCTGGATATGAGCACCCTCAGAAAATGACAGAGCCACAACGGTGAGGAGGAGTTTGGGTACCCGTGTAAAGGCGCTGCATAACCCTGCTGAGTACACTGTTGCAGATGCAACAGTAGTGGATGAAGGAGTGTACGAGACTTGCGTAATTGTGAGGATCGATCTGCCGTCGGGAGCTTTGGCGTATCAGACAATGGAATTACGTGATTAAGCTCAAGAAGCATTGAATCATATATTGGGTAGGCGAAATCTAATGATATAATTTCTACATCCATGCGCTCGAAAGAAATCAGGGGAGCCGAGCAAGGGAACATAACGTCAGGCGTGTTCTGCATGCCCCATTGCGTGTTCTGCATGCCCCATTGAAGATCTCATAATTGAGAACATAAGTGAAAAACAGTGGATTAAAGGTGAAGGAGTGAACGTGGATTGCATCAGCGAGAGGCCCTACAACATCGTTTCTCTAGGATTTCTTACGTTAACCGTTTCTGGGGTTTCTGAGCGTTGGATCATGGCATCAGAGGATCTATCGCTTGAAGCTCTAATCGAAGGGACGACCCAATCAATGAAGGTGGAGAACCATTGTGCACATTGATCGTTGAACGGAGTTGGTGGTTGGAGGACCACATTACCGGGGTTGAGTCACCATAGTTATGTACAAAAGATTTTTTCCAGGGTAGAAAAAGCATAATATTATTTATATAAGAGATATAAAAGAGTTTGTATGGTACAATATAGCTAGAATATACATATGTTGCTATGACATAGCAACTGTTCATCAACGCGGGACAAAACTTATCTCCGATATATAAGATCATGACATAATCAATAGAGCATTTAGAGCATATAGAACAAAAATCGGCATATATCGGATATGATCAAAGTACAAAAGACTAGATAAAAGATCACCATTCGCTAGGATAAAAGAGAAAACAAACTGTCTGTCATACGAATTGATCATAGAGATGTGTAAATACCTGTTCAAAACCAAAAAACTCATATCGTATAGCTCATAGACCCTTTCAACTGAAAAAACGCAGTAGATAAAAACAGATAGAAAATATGAACATTGAAGACTAGAAGTAGGGAGGGAGAAAGATCTGTATGAAGAAATTTTTGCCATCTGAGGAAACCTGTAAGTGCCACAATTCCGGATCATCAAGAAAGCCTTTTTTAGAGAGACGATCAACTTCTTGGTTTAACTCCCTACGAATGTATTTTATAGAACCACCATTTAAGGAGTTCCATAAAAACCGGATCCGATCCAGCCACCCATCGAGATGAGCCTTTGTGATAGAGTTTTTTCCGGCAACAAAATTCACAAGTACTTGAGAGATCACCATATATTTAGACATCATGGAGGTCTAAAAAGAGACAAAAGCTCAAGAGTCCAGAGAGGGCCATCGCCTCGGCCATCATGTTTGTACCTCTTCCTCCGTTCCAATGAATGGAGAAAGAACTGACTTCATCAGACACTATATGAAAACCACAGCCGCAAAGACCATTCTGTTCGGCCCCATCGAAAAAAGCCCTGGGCAGAGAGGAAGGCATCTTTTGAGAATTTGAAACCTGTGACAACTTTGACAAAGGGGAGGATGATGGAATATCCTCATAAAATGCACAAATGTTGAAGAAAATATCCATCAGCGGAGATCTTTTATTTTTGAAGATAAAATCATTCCGCCATCTCCATATACACCATAGTGTAATGATAAAAATGGATTGCCAAGGAACATTTTGAGTACTACACCAAATAAAAGCGTCCATGATCGACAAGGGAGGATCGAATTGGAGCCCATAAAACTTTTCCAAGGGCATCCAAATATGCCGAGATTTCTTACAGAGTAAAAGTAGGTGAGAGTTGTCCTCCTTCGCAGAACTACATAAGGGACATAAGCCTGGAGCCAGCCAACCACGTTTTTTTAAATTCTCCCATGTCAAATTTTTATTATGAAATGTCAACCAGGAAAAGTAAATCATTTTAGACTGACATCCAGTTTTCCAGAAAATGCTCGGGAAAGTATAGGTACTTTGTAGCCGACTATCAGAAATCAAAAGTCGATATATATCCCTAACGTTGATGGATTCCATCCTATCAAAAGTCTGCCATATGAGGTAGTCATGATCAGTTGAACGAAAAAACCCACCATTTCTGAGCTTTGATTTTATATGATCCCATGATAAAGCAATATCCACCGACATATTCAGACATTTAGCCTCACACCAGATAGGAAAAGGGCCCTGCCATCTGCTAATCAGACTATCCCAAAAGAAAATGCCCTTCCTGTGCAAAAAATCCAATAAAAGGTCTGGAACGCATATCTCCTCGTTTCCACACAGAAAGGTGTCTCTACCAACCAGAATCCTGTCTCCCATCTGAAACCGCCATATCAGATTCTTCAGGAACAATTTCTCAACATTGCACAGACTCAACCATATCGGAGATCCATGAGCAGGGCCAATGCATCCTTTCCTGATCCAATATGGAAGGTCTTTTCTTCCCATATATTTATCCTAAATAATCGAACTCCATATACCTTGATCATATATGCCCCTCCATAATGACTTGCAGAGCAAAGCCTTTCCAAATGAACGCATGTCTAAAAGACCCCAGCCACCATTGCTTTTTGGAGCAGATATAAAAGAGAGTTTCGAGAGATGAAACTTCCTTTTCCCAGTCTGACCGCCCCAAATAAAATTGGTGGTGAGCCTGTTCATAGATTGGATGATACTCGAAGGAAGATAAAAGAGGTGAGCCCAGTACACAGCCAGCTGATTTAAGACCGATTGCGCCAAAACAACCCGACCAACCAATGAAAGACATCTGAATTCCCACGACGAAATCTTCTTGAAATATCGTTCGGGAATCCATAGCCAATCAGATCTTGAATAACAATGAGTCTTTAACATGAAACCCAGGTATTTGATACCCAAGCTAATGGATTGCATTTCATAACCATACAAATCCGATAACCATGCCAAGTCTTCTTGATAAATATCATTATGATATATTATGGACTTCGAACCATTTACCTGTAAACCCGATGCCTTTTGAAAATTGTGGAGAATATCATAGTAGCACAACCAAGTGAGTCTGCAAAAAATGTCGAACAAAATAACATCATCAACGAATAGATTGTGGGAGATAGAGATGTTTCGGCATAATTTCAACGGGGAGCACCTATTTTCATCAACTGCCTTGTTAATGTGCAGACTGAGAGAATTCATGGTCAATATGAATAAAAGAGGAGATAGAGGACATCCTTGACGAAGGCCACGAGAAGCAAGGAAGAAGGCCATAGGCATTCCATTGACAATGACAACATAATTAACCTGTTCCACGCAATCCATGATCCAGTTGATCACGTTTTCTCTTAAACCCACCTTTGCTAATAAACATCTAATGAAAGCCCAATCCATACAGTCGTAGGCTTTGCAGAGATCAATTTTCAATATGAGAGCATCACATTTTTTCTCCCGGATGGCAAAAAGACCTTCTTGAGTTGTAGCAACCGCATCTAAGATGTTCCTCCCTTGCAAGAAAGCATGTTGATTCTTTGTTAAGTGAAGAGGCAGAGTTCCTTTTATCCTGTCAGCGATCATTTTTTTATATAATTTTATATGAAATATTACATAGAGAAATAGGACGGAAATCCGAGAAAGAGATGGCATTTTCTTTTTTAGGAATGAGGGAAATATAGGTGGATGTAGTCTTTTGATTAATACAGCCTGACACTCTGGATTCTTCCACCATTTTCAGCAAATCAGATTTGATAATGTCAAAAAAATGATAGAAAAATTCTATTGACCATCCATCCGGACCAGGACATTTGTCCTTTTTAAAAATCTTTAAAGTTTTCAGCAGTTCTTCCTTAGTCACAGGTTGAAAGATCTGATCATTAATGTCGTCATTGAACATCCGAGGATACAACTCAATTCCCCACAGGATATCCCGAAAAGACCTGTCATCTGTTCTCTTATATTCATTTTCAAAAAACCTCATAGCCTCCCTTGAGATTTCCTCTTGAGAATACAAGAAGCCCCCCTTTCCATTACTGATTTTCCAAATAGAATTCCGTTCCCTTCTAGCGCTCACATATCTATGAAAAAACTTAGTGTTTTTGTCTCCTTCCATCAACCACATGACCCTACTCTTCAGCCTCCAAGATAATCCTTCTTGTTCTAAAATCTTGGATTTCTTTCTTTGTAACTCATTTATGAGACATTGCTGCTGAAAAGATATGCAATTCAATGCCATGGCCTCTGAAGCATCATCTATTACTTTTTGAATTTTCCGTAACATCAACCTGTTAGATTGTCTCTTCTTGAATTGCCATTCTTTAACCACCTTCCTAATAATGTCCATTTTTTCTCTGAAAGACATTCAAAAAGCGAGGATTAGAAGGTAGCCATTCACACCAGAGGTTATTTATGAGAGCATTGAAAGCCGGATCCTCCAAAAAGGTCCTGCTGAATTTGAAGGAATAACCTTTTCTAAAACCTTTTTCCCTCCATCCCATCACAATCGGGCGATGATCTGAAATAAACACCCTTTCTATAGATGAGCAGGGCATGCCCATCTTATCAATCAAACCAACATGAAGGATAAAACGATCAAGGCATTTCGCGATGTAGACCTCACCAGACCTTCCATTTTCCCATGTCGGAAACATCTGAGCCGGGATGATATCCACAAAATTTCTACACAGCAGTTCATTTTTAAGCATTTCCGCCAAAGGGTCCTTTCTCTGATTCAATCCCCAAATTTCATCCATATTTAGAGTAAAATTGAGGTCCCCTGCAATCAATAGATTTTCAATGTCAAGAATCTCAGATTCAAAAAGCTTCTTCCAGAAAGGCTCTCTATTCCTGTATGGAGCATAAACATTTATAATATTTATGGAGAAATTTTGACCCCGGATCTGAGCCGAAACCAAAATTCCCACCATGCACTTGTAATTTTTAGCCATGATCCAAACCGGATTCCAAAGGACAACTAAACCACCAGAGAGTCCATTAGCATCAACATCCGAGATATACCAAGAAGGAAACATCCTTCTAAATAAGAAATGGAGACAGAAGCTGTATGCATAGATTCCTGAATCAGATAATCTTTGGACTAACAGAGGAGAAAAGATCTCTTAACTCCAAAAATAATTTCCCCGCCCCCAACCCCCTAATGTTCATAGATAACAAAAAATTCATTTAGGAAGCTTCTCGGCCTTGCTTGCTCTAAGAGGCCTCTCGTCTGTCATATCAACAATAGGAACATCAAAAAGCGATAAGTTGCGGATACCCCTGCTAGCACCTTCCCCCCGACCACGAAAGTGCCTACTGCCCCTTCCATTTTTCCTCCTAACTGTAATGTTGCTGGCAGAGTCGGGACTAATGAAGGGAGAGGTCTTGGATCCAGGCTTATGAATAGTAAGAGCTTTCAGTTCCAACGACTTCTTTGAAAGCAAGAAATCCAAGTCGCTTCCAATAGAATTAGTCGGTGAGGAAATTGGAGAATTAGCCGGGGTTGGGGAAATCAAAACATCCTTTCCTTTTCCCAACTTAGAGCAATACAAAGTAGGAGCAGGCGAAGAATGATCAGGGAGAGAATCGCAACTACTGATAAGAATGGGAGGAGGAACCGGAGGAGGGTTGGGAACCTCATGATCAAAGATCGGTTCAATAGGATGGGAGGGCCAGAAAGGGATCGAAAAAGGAGCATCCTCTAAGGGGGGCATCGAAGGGGATATGGGATCCACTGGAGCGGGAGGTTCTGACGGCGGAGGGAAGCCATGAGGAACAACAGGAGATGATACCAAACAGTCCTCCGATCCATAGGAAGACTGACTCTTCGTCGAAGGAAAAGAATCTGAAACTGGGAAGGGGGAGGATCCCTTACCATGATGATTCCGCCTATAAGAAAACCGCCGGGGGAAATTCTTAATCAAATGACCCGTGTGGTGACAAGCCGAACATCTGAACGGAATCCCCCAAAATTCTAGCCTCTACCTGATATGCATATTCTCCTAGGAAATGTCAATATGAGCCGGAAAACCTCCCTGGTATGGTTTGTCTATTAGAACCCATGCCACTCTCTTATCCTTCTCACCAAGACACCATGGGTCTACATATACGCACTTACCTATTGCATTCCCAATCTCAAACAAGGTTTCTTGAGACCATAATTCCAGCGGCGAACCAGGGAGTTTAACCCAAATGAAGTGGTTTAAGGGAGTATTCCTAAGCGGATTAAAACCCAAGTACCATCGATGCAGAACCAGGAAGCTTCGGTTGAAAACCCACTGATGCTTTAGGATGGCTTCCAGATCACACGACTTTAAAAAGTGGAAGCAATACTACCCCTTAAGAAGGCCAGCAATAATAGGAACATAACCAATAATCAGCTTCCATTGGGATGCGAGCCATTCACGCATCCGTGCATCAGTCATCTCTGAAAAATGCCAACGCCCGATCAGGGCATTTTCTTGAAGACTCGTTAACCGATCAGAAAGGTGGGAATTGTCAATGCGAATGGCAGTGGGAGAGGGAATAGTCTTGATTGGATTTTGTACATTCATAGAAGACCCATTCTTCTGATCCACCCGAACATCTACATCTCCTATATGATCGAAAGATCATGAAGATTCACCCTTAAGCCCGACACATTTCTCCACCTCCACATGTGGGTCTGAAGGCCCAATTAGGAGGTCACCTAGAGTGGATTGCCAATCGGAAGACTTCCGAGCAAAAGCATGGGTGGATTTTGCCAAGGTGGCAGCTAGTAACATAGCCTCCGTGGCAGATGAATCGGAGGGCAAGTCCATAAATAAAAAACCCAACCATCGCTATCACATCAGTACAACATGAATCCAGAAACAAAGATATGGGTCAGACATCAAAGTACAACAACCATCCGAACAGGATGCCTAGAGGGATAAAAAAAGGATAACAGGATGCTGACAAGCAAACTGACAAAGAAGCCTCGAGAATTATTAGATACACATTCCTAAAAGGAAAAGGAATGCAAATGCCACCTGTCCGCCGAGCCTTAATGAGCCTGAGGCCTCAACGATAACAAGGTACACACAAGTGGAGAGAGATTCAAAAAATTAACAGCTATCAGTAAATACCAATGGATGGGATTGGCCTCGAGGAATAAAGAAGCTGGTAATAATGTCAGCAATACATCATCAGGGAAGGATTAGGCAGAAATCCGACCGATGGAAAAAGGAGAGCATGGTCCAGAAAAACTAGGGAAATGTGGAAGGAGGCACCAAGAGTCAGCCTCCGGAAGGAACAGGGGAAATAACTACAAGAGACTCCCAGAACCCAGCCCGGCAAAGAAATCTTTCTGCCAGGAGAAAATACCAGCCAAAATCACGTAGAATCCTCTGGACATACTACACAACAGCAAAAAAGGACACAAGTGCACCACCACGAACCTATCTTGATTCTAAAATCTGAGCAAGGCTTAGATAAAACTATATAATTCTGGATTTTCAAAACTGATGCGCGAAGCCAATTTAAAAACATCTCTAGTGCTCCAAAATGAAGACAAAAGATAACCAGAAACAAGACCCTTTATATAATCATAGACTATCCCAAGAATATGAACATGGAAAATATGAAAACAAGCGTCAAAATAAAGAACTTTAAACGATGTAAAACCTCCATATTTCCATTGTCCCAGATTAAAAATGCCTTCTACAACATAACTAATTATAATCAGATTCAGAAAAAAGAAGGAGAGGAACTGACCTGGAGTCGTGAGGTAGCCGAGAGCAGAGTGCAACAAAAATCTCACATCACATGCATCCCCAAACAACACCAGGGAACGAAATAGGACATGTAGAGGAAGAGCATAATACCCCCATTACGTCAAGGGAGCACAACAGGGAAGGAAGAGAGCTAGAAAAAAACAGACCTCTCACCCAAAAACAGAATATAAGCAGCTAGGCACAGAGAAAAGCTTGATAGAGGAGCTTCTAATAGATGGCAGTTTAGAAGCATGCATGGATGGGAAGCATTCAAAACGTGTCGCAGAAGAGGCACGCGGCGAGGGTAGGAGAGTTCATCTGGATAACACACCTGTAAAATGAGAAGGGAAAATCATCAGATGAAGATCGATTCTGGTTGGCCACACTCCACAGCACGACCGCCACGCGCTCCTCTCTCTAGCGTAATCCCCTCAGCTCTGTACAAAAGATAACCATACTGCAATGAGGGCGTAGTGTTCCGAGCAAGAGAAGTTGAAGCTATTTCACGAAGGGCCTGATTAACAACACTTGTTGGAGGGAAATGAGGCACCAGGGGTTCTAATGACTCCACAAAGGCCCTGGAATCATAGAGGGGCTGCAGGACCTCATCAACATGCCAAAAGTCGTGCGAGGGTTAGATTTTGGTGTCAATTGAAGATCAGTCATTTCCCGGAATTTGGAGGGCTGGATTTTTATTTTTAATACTACCACCATAATATTATCTATAACTTATTGTCACTTTGGAGTTGAGTTCGTTGAGTTCGTGACCAAAAGAAGGGTCGAATTCTACTCCAAAAGTTAGAATATCTCCCCAACAGGAAGGATCCAAGACTAAAGTGCTTTTGCCCCTATATTTTTCACGAGTTTTATTTGTGGGCTACATTTGAGCAATTTTTGGAGGTTGAACCCCTGTATTATAGAATTCAATTCCTTGTCTTTGCATTGGGGCTGAATCTGCTTGTTTCCAGAACTTAAATTGCTTATTATTTTCTAGGAGATTGAGGAGATTGATCAAGAAACAGATCTTTTTAGAGGTTGGGGTCAAAGTACTAGTTGCATGATGGTAGTGTCATTACATTATCATTGCACTAAAAGGGTTGAGTCTACTCCAACCAAGATTTGCTTGTCATTGAGATTCATTAAGGCCAAGCCATAATATCATTATTTTATTTTTGGAGACACTTCAAGGATCAACGTAGTAATACATTCGTTAATCCTCTGGGCTGCAATACTTCGGTGGACGGAAAATGGCAACAACTTCCAGATTAGAAGCAAAATAATAACAACTAGCCTTTCTCTCGGAAGATCCATGCTATCCTTAAAAAGTAAAAGGATATCTGGATTCAAGATGTAAAAAGAAAGTGTCTCTTTGAACTTGGATCCAAAATGCAGAGAACAAAGTTAGAAGATGTCCTCCTACTATTAGACGCATTATACATAGCTTTATGTCTCATAGAGAAATTAGACTGGAAAGGTTCAAGTTGGGCCTTGAAGCCATCCATGCTTACTTTGATACAACCTAGGTTCTTAGAGCGTTCTTCTGAAAAGGTCAAACTCATAGTTGTTTCTTGTCTCAGTAAAATATTAGCCTTAATAGCGTCACTACCGCCCTACAATGATGACATCATGAGGATTTTTTGAGTAATAGTAGGATCCCTCCAAGGATTGGACAATATCATCCTTCTTACTTTCTTTCAGAGGTGCAAAATTTTAGAATGCATGGAAAAATACAAATTTTTTATACATATGTTGGATCTAGAATGTGATGACTTAATCCTTCTGATGCTCCAATGCTTTTGCACCAACATTACAACATCTCATCCAAAATTTGTCAAAACAGACATGCAAAAGATCATGTCCCTAATATTAGGAGACAATAAGGGCATCTACAAACAATTGAGGTCCAAATTGTTGGCCATTTAGAGGAAGGAGCTAATTGTATCATCTATTTCCTATGAACTAGTTCAGGGGTTGGTCAAACAAAACATAAAACTACTTAAAAGGAAGTTGACCGAGGAACTAACAAGGATTTGTGGAAACAACAAGAATGAACTAAAGAGGAAAAGCCTATGCTTTGTATGCAAGTCATATTGGGCACTTAACCATTCATGTCCATGTGATAGGAAGGAGGAAACGTGTGTTGGCATTATGATACATGTTTTTTACTTGATGGCAACCCACTTGTAGTAGAACAACTCACTTGTATATGGTAACTAGATGAATCTATGTAACTAGATGAATCTATAGTAGAGATATTATATGTGACAGAATGCATGGCAGTTGTGATTACAGATGTGACAAAATGTAGGGCAGTTCAAAGGAATCAATGCAGAAGTAATGTACAATGGGAAATCACATTATAATAGGTCTATTCAGAGGGAACAAGGTAATGGTACAAAATAATAGGATGAAGGAACAAAGAACTATATATCAGAATCAAGAAGTTGAAGAAAAAGGACATTTTCAGGTATGTTAAGTTGTATATGCGGGTTCACTGTAAAAAAAGAGCGTGTACACATAGGTTCACTGTACAAAAAGAGCGTATACATATGCATGCACTTTCATAGAAGAAAAAGTGCGTATGGGATGAAAATTAAGGAAATTAAGGTGAAATAATACCAAGGGTCAATACCATGCTATTAGCCCACAATATTGATCGGAGTAACGACTATTTGATCCCTTCCAAGAATACCACAGATCCTAAGTGTGGTTTTGGTCCAAGGTATTGGTCCTAAGTGGTTTTGGTCTGAGGTATTGAGAAATGCCAAAACTATACAAGGAGGAGAAGATCAAAGGGCTAAGCTCACAAGTAATGAATATCTTATGAAGTGTGAGATCAAAAGCAAATATGCATGTGATGGGTTTCTATTGCTTTTCTTGATCTGAACTAAGTATGCATCGGAGTGTTTGATGATGGAGGAGATCTAATGATGGATCAGGATCATAATGACTTATCATTATGTGATACGATAATGGATGGGTTAGATCTGATTGCTAACACATGTTTTATCCTTTATATGTGATGATCTAGGTATGTCTGAAGTCGGGAATTGCAGTGAAGTTATAAGTAAGTATTTGCAGATCTATACGTTGGTTCGCTTTGGTGAAGGTGTGCATACATGCTGGTTCAACTCTTCCAAGTTGCGTATGAAAAATAAAAGCTTGATGTTCAAGGATGAATGGTCTATCAGATCAGTGCTGTTATTTTACTATTGTCTGTCAATGAGTCTTCTTAGATCTGAAATTAAAATTGAATGCATAAAGAGTTTGTGTCTCCTGATTAATTGATTGAGAAAGAAGGGTGATCCTTGTTGCTATCTGTTTAGAACTTTGTAATATGACAGTAGATCTTCATAATGTCACTGATTGGTACAGTTTGTGGTTCAGAAGTTTTATGATTCAGTATCTTCAGAGGTATACGCAGGTTGGGCAAAAGGAAGTAGCGTATACATGCAAGTTTGCTTCATTAAAGGAGCATATACATTTTGACACGTGCCTTTTGACGTTACAATTAGTTCTGGTCGTTGATGCAGTGTTCTAGGTTCATATCAGTGTACTGGTTACAACGATCTATCTATTCCAATTGATTGGTTGAATTTGATTAAGTTTGAATGAATGGTTGATTCAGTTGCATCAGAGGTTCAGTGATTATTTGATCAGATTTGACAATGAACAGGTGGCATAGGTTCAGGGGGAGAATATGTTATGCTTCTAATAATGAATTGTTGGCATTATGTTTAGAAATATTTGGTTCCTAATGATTCTTATCAATGGTGATGATGCTTATGTGGCTAAAGTGTCTAAATGATACATCATGCTAAGCTATGGTACATATATGTTTCTTACATGGTGATCTTCATAAGGACAAGGAGAAGGACAAAGCTTGAGTACACAACTTCATTATTTGTAATATTCCTAATTAGCCAGGGCTAATTGGAATATTTGATTTTTGCTCAATTTTGCCTTCTATAGTTATTTATAAATAAAAAGGTGAGGAAAGGGTGACATAACTCACTTTTAGAATAAAGTCACTCCCTAGTAGCACAACGTTGTAACTTAAAGGGAAGCCAAGGGGGCCAAAGGACCACGTAGAGGAGGGGCCCATGTAGACACTTAGAGGGACTGCGCAGATGGAGAAGAACACATGGCAAGAGAAGGGCTATGTTGGAGGAGGTGGGCCTTAGGGTTGAGAAGGGCCAACGCTATAAAGGAGAGATGAGTCTCCTCATTTTGGCATTCGATTATGTGCATTTGAGCTAGTCACTTCGACTTAGAGCACGCTGGCTGTTTAGCCTATCTGCAGCACTGTTTAGTGAAATGAGTGTCTCCGTTCGGAGATCTCACCCTTAGTCATGGGGGACTTTGAGTGTCTGCTCAGGAAAGGTAGTTTTCAGCAGTGTTTTGCAGGAGGATTGATCTTTGGAGTGAGGAGGAACTGAACATTTTTGGATAACTACGCAGTCTTGAGAGTGGGACGCAGTTCTTTTGGTGGGAGTTCCGGATTGGGGTTTTGCGGAGGATTTGAGCTAGGAGATTGAGCAAGGGATTAACCCTTATATATTGGAGGATTTTGGTAGAGTTTCGGGTAGAGTTTTGGAGGGTTCTATTCAGTGGCAACACAGAGCCTTGAGGGATTGCGAAGATCCTCAAGGGGGTGATTTTCGGGGGGGGTCGGCTATTTTAGAAAAGCTTTCTGGGTTTTTCTGGGTTTATTGAGCAGAGGCTGAATCCATAGTTTCAACATTTTCTGAGGAGGGGAACAACCCAAAATCCTCACTTGATCCCATGTAGTAGCAGCAGCACAACAGTTCTCCAACAGCTTGGACACAGTTCAGAGAGAGGCCATTTCTTTACTATTTTGGGTGTATTTCTTCACTTTCCTGGTGCAAGTTGAGGTGCTATCTTTCTGATCACCTCCTGTACTCTTCCCATTACTCAGTATAATAAAATGGCTTAGCATTTCTCTTTGCATTTCTTGAGTATCTACTTATATTTCATGTTTAATTATTATATTTTGCACCACTGTTATTTTTATCTCTTTGAGCTTCCCGGTTACTATATCATTTGTATGTATTTGGTTGGAGTTTGCTTGGGTTTGAGGGATATCCCTGAAACAGGATATTACAGTGGTATCAGAGCATAGATATGGCTTAGCCTATGGAGCTAGCAATCTATGACACTGGGGGAAAAGCCCTACATCTGTTATAGATGTAGGAAATACATATACACTGAGCAGTAGGTTGAAGCCGGTAGGATTGATTGGCATTCGTGCTTCCTACCGGAAGTTCGTCAAGAGTTTCTCACATCTTGCTACACCCCTGACAGATTTGACGAGGAAGGGGGCATTCAGTTGGTTGAATACAATGCAATGAACCTTTGATAGGCTTAAGGAGGTTATGAGCAGCTGCCCAGTGCTTGCATTGCCGGATTTTACGCAGCAATTTGTTTTGGAGTGTGATGCGTTAGGAGAGGGGATCGGCGCAGTGTTGATGCAGGGAGGTCACCCTATAGCCTTTGAGAGCCGGAAGCTCCTTCTGCACGAGAGGTTGTATTCTATATACAACAATGAGATGCTGGCCATCATGCATGCATTGGCCAAGTTCCGACAATATTTAGTGGGTAACAGGTTCAGGGTGAGGACTGATCACAAAAACCTCATGTTCTTTTTGGAGGAGAAGCAGCTATAGGAGAGGCAGCAGAAGTGGATCAGTAAGATCCAAGCATATGACTTTGACATTGAGTATGTCAAGGGTAAGAACAATGTGGTAGTAGATGCCCTTTCACATAGACCAACCACGTTGTCTCTTATGAGCTTGGATACAAATTGGAGGGCTCGACTCTTAGTACAGTACTCCAAGGATAGGTTTGCATGTGAGGTCCTAGATGGGCAGTTGGCAGATGACAGGTACAGGGTGGTCGATGAGATCATCTATTACAGGGACTGGATCTTATTGACTGAGGGGTCTTGACTCAAGAAGAAGATACTCCAGGCATCACATGATTCACCTTTGGCAGGACTTCAGGGGTTTACCAAAACCTACAGGGCCATTAGAGAGAGGTTCTCATGGAAGGGCCTCAAGGAGGACGTACTCCAGCACATCTGGGAGTGCGATGTTTTCTAGAGGAACAAGGGAGAGATGAGCCATCCTGCGGGTTTATTGCAGCCCCTTCCCATTCCAGAGGGGAAATGGGAGAGTATTTCAATGGACTTCATAACAGGGTTGCCCTTGGTACAAGGAAAGTATTGCATCTTTGTCGTTGTTGATCGACTGACAAAGTACACACATTTTTTTGCCATATCTGCACACTATACAATAGCGTAGGTGGTCGAGCTATTCTTTAGAGAGATTTTCAGGCTACATGGTCTTCTTAAGACCATCATCAGTGATAGGGACAGTTGTTTCATGGGCAGACAAATGGGAAGATAGAGTTAGTTAACAAGTGGCTGGAGGGTTACTTGCATAACTATGTCAGTGGGTAGCAGTGAGCATGGCTGAAGTGTCTGCATCTGGGGGAGTACTGCTACAATACTTCACATCACATGTCCATTGGTATGTCACCATTCTATGCCTTATATGGGTATCATCCTTTATCTTTTGCTGACGTGATGTTTGGTGATAGCAAGGCTTCTAGAGCCAAGATTTGGATCCAAGAGAGTCAGGATATCCTCCGAGCTCTCAAGGATAACATGGCTACATCGTAGAACCAACAGAAGCTGTATGTCGACAGGGGTTGGGTGGAGAGATAGTTCGAGGTAGGGGGCATGGTCTACCTACGATTACAGCCATACCGACAGTCATCACTGAAGTAGAAGGGGGCTGAGAAGCTCAAGCCCCGCTTTTATGGGCCATACAAGGTGATACGCAGGATTGGACAGGTTGCATATGAGTTGGAGCTACCCCAAGGAAGCAAGATTCATAACATTTTTCATGTATCATGCCTGAAAAAGGATTTGGGGCAGCAGGTGACAGTTACAGATGAGCTACCTCCCATGGATGATGAGGGGCATTTGGTATTGCAACCAAAGGCTATCATTGATACCAGGGAGAGGCAGCTACAGAGCAGGACGGTCCGAGAATTCTTGGTGAGGTGGAAGAATTTGCTGGATGAGGATGCCACTTGGGAGAGTGAGGAGATCTTACAGCATCCATCACTTCAGTTTCTTGAGGACAAGCAACATTTTGCCGGGGGTGACTGTAATATTCCTAATTAGCTATGGCTAATTGAAATATTCGATTTTGTTCAATTTTTGCCTTCTATAGTTATTTGTAAATAAAAATAGTGAGGTCGAGGGACATACTCACTTTTAGAATAAAAAGTCACTTCCTATTAGCAAAACGTTGTGACTTAGAGGGGAGCCAAGGGGGCTAAAGGGGGACACAGAAATGGAGCCCACATAAACACATGGAGGGACTGCGCAGGAGGGAAGAAACACGTGGCAAGAGAGGAATCATGCAGGAGGAGGTGAACCTTGGGATTGGGAGAGGCAAAGGCTATAAAGGAGAGAGGAGCCACCTCATTTTGATCATTCTGGTTATGAGCATTTGTGATAGTCATTTCAACTTAGAGCACACTGGCTGTTTAGCTAGTCTGCAGCACTGTTTAGTGCATTGAGTGTCTCTGTTCGGAGATCTCACCCTTAGCCTTGGGGGACCTCGAGTGCCTGCTCAGGCAAGGTATTTCCATTGGCATTCTAGCAGTAGATTCATCAGCATTTCAGCAGTAGTTTCATCAGCATTTCAACAGCAATTTCATTAGCATCTTTGAGGAACTGCACAGAACCCCAAGGGGGTGATTTTCGGGGTTTATCCATTTGAGAAAATATTTCTGGGTTTTTCTGGGTTTTTTTAGTAGAGCCTGATTCCATAGTTTCAGCCTTTTTTGAGGAGGGGAGCAGCCCCAAATCCTCATTCGTTTTCCAGTAGCAACAATAGCACGACAGTTTCCCAGCAGTTGGGACGCAGATCAATGTGAGGCCATTCTATGAAAGCTTTCTGGGTTTTTCTGGGTTTCTTGAGTAGAGCCCGAATCCAGAGTTTTAGCTTTTTCTGAGGAGGGGAGCAACCCCAAATCATCATTTGTTTTCGCGCAGCAGTAACAACACAACAGTAGCATCCACACATAGAGGCCATTCTTGTCATTTTGAGAGTATTTCTTCACTTGCCTTGTGCAAGTTGAGGTGCCATCTGTCTAATCACCTATTGTACTCATTTATTGCTCAGTCTAATAAAATGGCTTAGCATTTCTCATTGCATTTCTTGTGTATCTGCTTATATTTCCTATTTACATTATTATATGCTATTCCATTATTACTTTATCACTTCTGGGTTATTATATCATTTGCACATATTTGGTTGGAGTTTTTGTTGGGCTTTGAGGAATATTCTGGGTTAGGGATATTAGATTATCTAACCTAACCAACAATAGCAATGCTTACAACCACATGTTATTATCATTCTTGACTATCTGACTCATGTGCATGTGACTATACTAATCAACTGTCATCTATCATGAATGTAACCATAGCATCAAAAACATGTACATAAACCTCATTTATATAAACCTAGTGTATACAAAAATCCTTAACTTACATACCTACATGCCAATCATACAATAGCTGTATGACAATCTTCTCTTATCCCAAAGTCTAATGTTGCAACCTCATTATGATGATTTGCATCTCCTGCTTTACCTCATTCAACACATTAGCATCATAACATACCAATAGCACCATGATGACCTAAATTGCATACAACGACTTCACAAGGCATGTTTGACCTATTATTCAAATTATAACCAAGACCATACATGCATAACAATTGCATATAGGCGTAGAACACATGAGTACAAAACCATATACACATCATTCTAGCCATATTCCATTCATTAATGCATGACCCTATCAACTACACAAACCATGACTTCATGCATGACAACAGCAACCACCTCACATGCATTTGATAACATGTGAACACTGACGGGAATAAAAATGCATAATCAACCATACACACATGAATTGATACTCCACGACAACACCTTCAACATTCACATGGCGACATCACTACAACCATGATCAACACCATGCAAATAAAACAAGCACATGGACTACATGCATAAGGAACACATATGCAACCAACATGAAAGCATGGTCAACACACAGCCCAAGGAGAGCACAAACACGCTTTGATACCACTCTGTAATGTTGGATTGTGTTATTCTTTCCACGACTAGCCCACGTAGTAAACTAGGGGGTTAGAGGGGGGTCGGAGCCCCCCCTTCGTTGTGCCGATTGCGTAGCAGGGGGGTCACAGGGGGGTGGTAGCTCCCCCCTATCCGCGGAGTTTGAGGGGGCTAGGTAGTCCCCCTCTATGGGATCCGAGGCAGCGCCCCGAGAAAATATTTTTTGGACCCTACATTAGGTTGGGCGGACCTACCTATGGTTTTGTGCATGAATTTTGCACATGGTTTTGGACGCGATGGTTTTCGGTCCATGGTATTGGCTACTTCAGCATGTATAAATATGTATTGTAACATTGAAAGAAACATAATGGAAAATCAAGCTGGCAGTCTAGTTTTGGGATCTAGGGGAAAATCTCTATGTGTATGTGTTTTATGTGTTATGCTCTCGCATTGTTTATTTTCTGCATTTTAGAATTCGTATGCAAGTAATTTCTGTACGGGGTTAAAACCTACATATAATACCCTCCTCCCACATCTACCCAAGCAACCAGCCAACTGGGGTAAACATGTGATGAGAGGTCACTATGAATTGATTCGACCTCCTAACTCACATTAATGAAGTGGAACCGACACAAACACACCATACAGACATCCAACATCATCAGCAAAACTGTCACAAGACAAGTCAGCCACTCAGAGAGCCTATCCCTAGGTCCCAATATCGTTTTAGGTCTCTTGGTCCATAGTCTCTCCATGCTATGGGCAAGGGAATGACCAGCAACCTAAAGTCGCTCTCATAGGTCTA
Source organism: Pinus taeda (assembly GCA_000404065.3). Lineage (NCBI taxonomy): Eukaryota > Viridiplantae > Streptophyta > Pinopsida > Pinales > Pinaceae > Pinus > Pinus taeda. The sequence goes on along the minus strand of APFE030793908.1, from coordinate 177,735 downwards.
CCTAACAACGACGTTGGACCAAAATTGTCAGTGTTGTGCCAATGACCCCAGGATTTAACCCACTTTTTCAGGCTTAGAGCCCAAGACACTGCCCATAACTGAATCATCTCTTCAAATCAATAAAGTAACATGGAAATGAAAGTACTAAATAAAAGAATTGTTCAAGGTCTTGACTAGATCCCTACTAGCCACGATAGGCATTTCATCAAACATATCATTGACATGTAACCTATAGGTGTAAACAATAGAATTAAGTGTATGGATCTCATACTTATATGAGAATCACTATGAACCCTTGTTCCTTCATGCCATTTTTTGTATTATCATCTATTAGGTCATAGGCACATTATCCATTCACATATAGGTAAACACATGTTGAGAGCCATACATAGCTTTTGTCATAAAATGTGCATATAACCATCATAATAGGAACAAAAATACAATAAACATATCAACCATCAAATCCATAAATACATCAATACCTTTAACACATGAAAATCAAGGGAATGGATTCATTAATGAATGCAATGAACCAACCAGAGATGGGACTACCACATTTTAACTGACCATAGAATGGTTGAGCTAAATATCTCTCCAGCCATTCACCCCCATGCTATATTCCAAGCATGAATGTGGGATCTCATAGAACACATCAATCAAAAGTCTTCCAAGACTTCTAAAGGCCATCCACCTCAACCCATCAAACAATGATTCCACCTCATGGTTAGATATCACCAAAACCATTATCAAATTGATCTCTATCCCATCCATCCAGGGCTTGAGAGCATTTGTCCAACCCAGCTACGGGACTAGTAACTCCACCCACAGATTTTACCAGGCTCCAGAGTGTTTTCCCAACCAAGGCTATGGGACTACTAACTCAACCCACTAAGGGCTCTAGAGCATTTGTCCAACCCAGGCTACGAAACTAATTCTCAAGTTGTTCCAGGGCTCCAGAGTGTTTGTCCAACCAAGGCTATGGAACTCATAACTCAACCCAAGCTAAGGAAACATGAGACCCAATAAAAAACACAAGGAAATAAACCCACAATCACCATTCCTATCCAGGAAATGGCAAGGTTAGGTAATCAATTTTCAATCCCAACCATCCTCCATGCCTAATGACATATCACAACCAACAAACCACATGAATATGCCATGCATGCCAAAACTAGTGAAGAAACCATACATGCAACTCAGTACTTGCAAGAAAATATGATGTAGCTACTCACGCCAATGCCTTCTTGTGCTTTCCTGTTCTTTCCTTTACCTTCTCTCTCCTAGAATCCAAGTATGCCACACCCGAGTGCTTCAAGAAAACTCTAAGTATCCAACAGTATGAGAGAGAGAGAGACAAAAATGAGAGAGCTGCAACACTGAACTGAAAAAAGGTTACCAACTAATCCGCATAAGCCTTTTTATGAATGGGGCCTCTATTTTCTTCATTTTCCATTATTTTCCTTCATTTTCCTCCTCACATGCAACATGTGACCTTTCACCTCCTTTTTCACGTAATTTCCATTATTTTCATAAATAAATGTGCCAAAATGCCTTTTAATGCCTTATCCATTTCCTTCGCCAATTTTTTTATCCATAAACAACCAAATGAACACACCCTAGGATGTCTTTCCCACCATTAAGCTTGGAATACGTGTCCCACCCACCGTGGCATTATATATTTTTACATGGACTTTTCACCAGGGTTGTTACACCTTCAAGTAAAATATTGCAAGTCAGAGAAAATTTTGTTTCAGATCCATGTAAAATAGTAGCTAGATTACTAAAGGTAGTTGAAGGGCCACAAGAATAATCATTCCATGAAAAATGAAAGAGTTTCACATAGTTGTGATAATACCAAATCAACTTGAAATTTTTGGAAGAAGATGACGCTCACAATTTGAATTTTATATACCATCTATGGTTATTTTGAATGACTCCAGTATTCAATAATTGGTGATTTAAATAACAAATAAGGTTGTTAATACTAATATGTAGGTCATCCAAATTCTATTACTTTCCCTGCATCTAGGACAAGAACCTTGTCACAACCCATTTTTCTTGGTATTTTAGGGACAATACTTATAAATGTATAGTCCGCAAACAACAAATTCTCTTGTTCATTAACTATAACACAAGTTGAAATTAGACTCTTTTTTGGTTTTGGCACTGGTCTATGGTTCTTTTCAATGACTCCAATATTCAGTAACTGGTGATTTAAATAAAAAAAAGTCACACAAATATGTAGATGATCCAAATTCCATGACTTTCCCTGCATCCAAGGCAAGAACCTTGTCATAGTCCATTATGCTTGGTATTTTATGTGAAATACTTATAAATATATAATCTACAAACTCAGACTTAATTGTATTATGCAACATTAGATTTGTGTGGGTACCAAATGACATAGTTGGCTCATCAAGAATGATGGTTTGACATCATCTTAAAATAACTCAATGTCACTTAAATCACCTGAATTTGATGTCATTTGAACAATTTATTGCACTATGAATTTTTGGCCAAACAACTAAAATGTCAAACAACAGGGTTGACGGGTTGCTAACTAGGTAGACCGTATTGCTAACATTAGTATGTTGACTGGGCATAGGGAAGACAGGAGGATCAATCTCGACTCGACACGTGGTAGTGTCATACAGGTTTAGGTGGCACTATTTAATTGGTTGGTTTGGTTTGCAATGGACCAATGGTGGGGCACCATGTGACCCAATCAGAGGGTGCAACATGGCCCTCAGTGGTTGGTTAAAAATTTTATAGGTTGGACGAATGGCCTCGGTTGGGTTCAACCCCTAGACCTCCTAAGAAACACTCTAATGTCTTATCGCCACATCATGCCTTTAGTTCTTAACATGGTATGGTCGTCGTTTATATTTGAATTAGTGTGGTTTCAGTGTTTGGGGGAGGGGCAAGGGCTCATGGCCCTAGCCCTGGTCACATAACACAGCATTAACCTATGGAAGAGGTGTAAGAACAGTGGGGGCAGGATGTTAGCCTACCCCCTGGGGCATATCACAACCCACACGGCCACGTGGAGGAGCCAGCGAAGGGGGTGGTGATCTAGGTGGATGTTGCTGGTCACTTGCCTATCCCACTTGGACCCCCACAACTGTCTCTTTCATTTTCTTAGTTTCCTTAATTGTAACAAAATTTACTATTTTTGGAAGGTTTTTTGGGTCCTGGACTTCCAGAGTTGTTTTGAGGCCCTAAACGACGTTTTTTGGGAAAACTGGGAGCAACATGGGTCAATCAACTGATGTTGCTCACTCAAAAGTGGTAGTCCTTGGATAGAGCTTTCTCACGAGGTATTGTGTGTGTCAAACGGAGATTGTATGCCAAAGTTACGACCCCTGGAAGTTGATGTACCAATTTACCCAAACGGGGCCCATCATTTGGCACTTCATCTTCTAGGGTTAGGCTTTTGTATGGTTAGGGTTTTCCATTGTTTCTCAACAATAAATAGGCCTTCGAGCCTCAATGTAACAAACTTCCAAGGCATGTATCCGCCACATCTCTTCTTAGAGATAAGCTACCATTGCCTGAGCTAGTTTATTTGCATTTCTGTTTGTAAACATATTTCAATATTTTACATCAATGAAATGAAGTATTATTTCTATTGCATCTCTGTATTTATGGTCATATCTATAATTTGTTGCATTCCTGTTTAAATCTAGATTAGTGGTATTAGAGTGGTATGCTCTTTCTTTGTTTTTCTTTGCATGTCCCCAATGAGGTCAGGATATGAGTTAGGGCTTGAATTGGTCAGACTTTGCAAGACCAGCCTCGCAAATCCCAACGGACTCCCATTGCAGATGAAATAAAGATGAGGGGGTAGGAGATACTATCAAAATCTTGCTCAAAGAGGCCCTCAAGTGACAAAGGAACACAATGATGGACAACTTTTCCTAGATCCTTCAGCGGCTACCCAGGGGCGATACATCTACTTCCAGTAGCTACTCTGTAAGTGCCACATTCTTTAAGGTACAAGTTAACTTTGACATTCCCATTTTTGAGGGCCCAATAGATGGAGACGATGTAGATAAATGGTTAAATCTGCTAGAAGGGTATTTTTCTGTTCATGATTTTTCCGGTCGAGAAAAGATTACTTTCGCTCTTCTCAAAACTGGCCCCCACATCAAGGACTGGTGGGAAACCTACTATGAGCACAACGATGAAAGTACGACCTCACTATTTTCAGCTACACCCACTTGGAATTCATTTCGGAATGCCATCAAGGAGAAATACTACACTGTCAGAAGCTATGAGGATAAATACATAAAGTGGACCACGCTACGGTAGGGAAGGGATCAAGATGTGTCAGAGTTTACCAATATTTTTCATACCCTTCGCCCAAAGTTGGGTATCAAGGATTATGAGTTGCATTTGGTACTCAAATACCGTGGCTGCGTACACAGGTACATCCAAGACGAGATGGAGTTCCCAGACATCTCCTCGCTTAGCATGGCATACTGATATGCTGTCAAGATCAAGCAGAAGTTTAAACAAAAGAAGCAAGACTTTGGATTTGTGAAACCGAAGAAAAAATGACAAAGCGAAGACAATGTGACCCATGACAACTCGTTCAAGCCACAAGAAAAGAACATCACCACGAAGTCAAAGAAGGACATAGGAAAGTGGTGTGAGTTCCATAAGAGCCCCACTCACAACACAAGTGAGTGTCGGACCAAGAAGTCACTAGTGGACGAGTTGAAGGCTTCAGAATCAGATGCATGTTCCAACACTGAGTCAGAACTCGACAAGGGGAATGATAAAGGGAAGCAAATCATTGAAACGGAGCCCAACACCACTGTTGCCACCGCTAAGGTCCAGAAGAATGATCCTGAAGATCCAGAGGAGGGGGAGTGTCTTTTCCACTCACAAATGTAGGTGAAGGGTTCGCTGCTGCAATTCATTGTCAACAATGGCATCCAAAAAAACCTCATTTCAGCGTAGGTCATGAAGCGGATGGGCCTACTGACCACACCACACCCACAGTCATACAACATCGGGTGGCTTCACCAAGGGCAAGATCTCCGAGTTTGCCAGCAGTGCAGCCTTCCCTACAACATCAAGCCCTTCACGGACGAGGTATTGTGTGATGTTGCACCTCTTGATGTTTGTGATGTATTATTAAGCCAACCATACTTGTGGAAGCGACATATTGTGTATGAGTCAAGGCCTCGTGCTATTATTATTTCTTTGGGTAATTCATTATACAGGATACCGAAGGTAGCCCCACCAACTGCCACTTCTTTGATCTCTGCTAAGAAATGCAACAAGATCATCTCCTAGACTAGGAAATTCATTTTCTCTCTAGTTCGCTCCCAAAGTAACGAGAAGATTGTTGCCACATCCATGAATCCCACAAAGGGTTCCTCCACACACCAGCAGCAACAACAGATAGATACGGTCATGAAAGAATACGGGAAAATCTTCTCTTCATCCACATGGGTACCGTTGCACTTTCAGGTCAAGCATTCATTCGATCTGACTCCTAGAGCACCTCTACACAACGAGTCCATATATCGCCGCTCCATTATGGAAAATGCCAAGTACAAGAAGCAACATGATCAACATCAAGTACCACACAAGTTTCAAGTGGGCAACAAATTCTGGTTGCATCTCTAGAAAGAACGCCTTACAAGAGCCCATAAGAAGCTCAAACCACTCAGATATGGTCCTTACACCATTATCGAGGTTGCGAGAAACAATGCTTTGGAGCACAACATCCCCCATTCCTTCGCTTGCACCGAGTGTTCAATGTGGACCACCCTCGACCATGCTTCCCACCATTACTGGACACATCAGAGGTTGTAGAACAACTCACCAGGGACCAAGTTCAACAGAAGTTTCCTCATCTCATGGAGGGACTCAACACAATGGGGACCATTTCTTCCTAAGGGGGGACGAATGATCTAGGTGGATGTTGATGGCCACCCGCCTATCCCACTTGGACCCCCACAACTATATATTTCAGTCTTTTAGTTTCCTTAATTGTAGAAAAATTTACTATTTTTGGTAGGTTTTTCAGGTCCTGAACTTTTAGAGCCATTTTGAGGCCCTAAACGGTGTTTCTTGGAAAACTGGGAGCAACATGGGTCAACCAATTGATGTTTCTCACTCAAAAGTGGTAGTCATCAGATAGATCTTTCTCACGAGGTATTGTGTGCGTAAAATGGAGATCGTATGCCAAAGTTATGACCCCTGGAAGTTGATGTACCAATTTGCCCAAATTGGGCTCATCATTTGGCGCTTCATCTCCTAGGGTTAGGCTTTTGGATGGTTAGAGTTTTCCATTGTTTCTCAACAATAAATAGGCCTTCGAGCCTCATTATAACAAAGTTCAAAGGCATGTAGCCGCTACATCTCTTCTCAGAGATAAGCTACCATCACCCGAGCTAGTTAATTTGCATTTCTATTTGTAAGCATATTTCAATATTTTACATCAATGAAATGAAGTATTATTTATGTTGCATCTTTGTATTTATGGTCATATCTATAATTTGTTGTATTCCTGTTTAAATCTAGATCAATGGTATTAGAGTGTTCTGCTCTTTCTTTGTTTTTCTTTACATGTCCCCAACAAGGTTGGGATATAAGGAGTTAGGGTTTGAATTGGTCGAAATTTGCAAGACCAGCCTCACAAATCTTGATGGCCTCCCATGGCAGATGAAAATAAACACAAGGGGGCGGGAAAACCTATCAAAATCTTACTCGAGGAGGCCCTCGAGTGACAAAGGAACGCGATGATGGACAACTTTCCCCAGATCCTTCAACAACTACCCAGGGGCGACACATCTACTTCTAGCGGCTACTCTGGAAGTGCCACATTCTTTAAGGTACAAGTTAACTTTGACATTCCCATATTTGAGGGCCCAATAGATGCAGACACTGTAGATAAATGATTAAATTTTCTAGAAGGGTATTTTTCAGTTCATGATTTTTCCGGCTGGGAAAATATTACTTTCTCTTTTCTCAAAGCCGCCCCCCACTTCAAGGATTGGTGGGAAACCTACTATGAGCACAAGGATGAAAGTATGACCTCACTGTTTTCAGCTACACCCACTTGGAATTTATTCCGGAATGCCATCAAGGAGCAATACTACCCTGTCAGAAGCTATGAGGATAAATACATAAAGTGGACCATGCTGTGGCAGGGAACGGACCAAGATGTGCCAGCGTTTACCAATATTTTTCATACTCTTTGCAAAAAGTTGGGTATCAAGGATTATGAGTTGCATTTGGTACTCAAATACCACGGCTGCCTACACAGGTACATCTAGGATGAGATGGAGTTCTTAGGCATCTCCTCGCTCAGCATGGCATACCGATACGCTGTCAATATCAAGCAGAAGTTTAAACAAAAGAAGCGAGAATTTGGATCTGTGAAACCAAAGAACAATGGACAAAGCCAAGACGGTGTGACCCAAGACAACGCGTTGAATCTGCAAGAAAAGAACAAACCACGAAGTCAAAGAAGGACATAAGAAAGTGGTGTGAGTTCCATAAGAGCCCCACTCACAACACAAGTGAGTGTCGGACCAAGAAGTCACTGGTGGCTGAGCCGACGGCTTCAGAATCAGATGCATGTTCCAACACTGAGTCAAAACTCGACAAGGGGAATGAAAAAGGGAAGAAAATCATTGAAACGGAGCCCAACACCACTATTGCCACCGCCAAGGTATAGAAGAATGAGCTTGAAGATCCAGAGGAGGGGGAGCATTTTTTCCATTCAAAAATGTGGGTGAAGGGTTTGCCGCTACAATTCATTGTTGACAATGGCAGCCAAAAGAACCTCATTTCAGCACAGGTCATGAAGCGGCTGGGCCTATCGACCACACTATACCCATAGCCATACAACATCGAGTGGCTTCACCAAGGGTGAGATCTTTGAGTCTGCCAGTAGTGTAGCCTTCCCTACAGCATCAAGCCCTTCATGGATGAGGTATTGTGTGATGTTGCACCTCTTGATGTTTGTGATGTATTATTAGGCCAACCATACTTGTGGAAGCGACATGTTATGTATGAGTCAAGGCCTCACACTGTTATTATTTCTTTGGGTAATTCATGATACAGGATACCGGAGGTAGCCCCACCTACCACCACCTCTTTGATCTCTACTAAGAAATGCAACAAGATCATCTCCTAGACTAGGAAATTCATTTTTTGTCTGGTTCACTACCAAAGTAAGGGGAAGATCATCGCCACATCCATGACCCCCACGAAGGGTTCCTCCACGCACTAGTAGTATCCGCAGATAGATACGATCATGAAAGAATATAGGAAAATCTTCTCTTCACCCACAGGGGTACCGTTGCACTTTCAGGTCAAGCATTCATTCGATCTGACTCCTAGAGCACCTCTACCCAACGGGTCGATATATCGTCACTCCATTCTGGAAAATGCCACATACAAGTAGTGACATGATCAACATCAGGTACCGCACAAGTTTCAAGTGGGCAACATAGTCTGGTTGCATCTGCAGAAAGAACGCCTTACAAGAGCCCATAAGAAGCTCAAACCACTCCAATATGGTCCTTACACCATTACCAAGGTTGTGGGAAATAATGCTTTGGAGAACAAAATTCCCCCATTCCTTTGCTTGCACCGATTTTTCAATGTGGACCGCCCTCGACCATGCTTCCCACCATTACTGGACACATCAGAGGTTGCAAAACAGCTCACCAGGTACCAAGTTCAACAGAAGTTTCCTCATCTCATGGAGGGACTCAACGCAATGGGGACCATTAATTCCTAAGGGGGGAGGAATGATATAGGTGGATGTTGGTGGCCACCCGCCTATCCCACGTGGAGCCCCACAACTGTATCTTTCAGTTTTTCAGTTTCCTTAATTGTAGAAAAATTTACTATTTTTGGCAGGTTTTTCGGGTCCTGAACTTTTGGAGTCGTTTTGAGGCCCTAAACGACGTTTTTTGGGAAAAATGGGAGTAACCTGGGTCAATCAATTGATGTTTCTAACTCAAAAGTGGTATTCCTCGGATAGATCTTTCTCACGAGGTATTGTGTGCGTCAAACGAAGATTGTATGCCAAAGTTATGACCCCTAGAAGTTGATGTACCAATTTACCCAAACAGGGCCCATCATTTGGCGCTTCATCTCCTAGGGTTAGTATTTTAGATGGTTAGGGTTTTCCATTGTTTCACAATAATAAATAGGCCTTCGAGCCTCATTGTAACAGACTTCAGAGGCATGTAGCCACCACATCTCTTCTCAAAGATAAGATACCATCACCCGAGATAGTTTATTTGCATTTCTATTTGTAAGCATATTTCAGTATTTTACAGCAATGAAATGAAGTATTATTTCTGTTGCATCTCTGTATTTATGGTCATATCTTTAACTTGTTGCATTCTTGTTTAAATCTGGATCAGTGGTATTAGAGTGGTCTGCTCTTTCTTTTTTTTTCTTTGCATGTCCCCAACGAGGTCGGGATATAAGGAGTTAGGGCTTGAATTGGTTGAACTTTGCAAGACTAGTCTTGCAAATCCTGACAGCCTCCTATGGCAGATGAAAATAAAGACGAGGGGGCAGGAGATCCTATCAAAATATTACATGAAGAGGCCCTCGAGCGACAAAGGAACACGATGATGGACTTTGCCCAGATCCTTCAGCGGCTACCTAGGGGTGACACATCTACTTCCAGCAGCTACTCTGGAAGCACCACACCCTTTAAGGTACAAGTTAACTTTGACATTCCCACATTTGAGGGTAATATAGATGCAAACACTGTAGATAAATGGTTAAATCTGCTAAAAGGGTTTTCTTTTGTTCATGATTTTCCCGCCCAGGAAAATATTACTTTCGCTCTTCTCAAAGTCGCCCCCCACATTAAGGATTGGTGGGAAACCTACTACAAGTAGAAGGACGAAAGTACGGCCTCACTATTTTCAGCCGCACCCACTTGGAATTCATTCTGGAATGCCATCAAGGAGCAGTACTACCCTGTCAGAAACTTTGAGGATAAATACATAAAGTGGACCACGCTGTGGCAGGGAAGGGACCAAGACATGCTGAAGTTTACCAATATTTTTCATACCCTTCGCACAAAGTTAGGTATCAAGGATTCTGAGCTGCATTTGGTACTCAAATATCGTGGCTACCTACACAGGTACATCTAGGACGAGATGGATTTCCTAGACATCTCCTCGTTCGGCACGACGTACCGATACGCTGTCAAGGTCAAGCATAAGTTTAAACAAAGGAAGCGAGACTTTGGATTTGTGAAACCAAGGAACAAAGGACAAAACCAAGACAATGTGACCCAAGACAACTCGTCGAAGTCGTAAGAAAAGAACAACACCACGAAGTCAAAGAAGCACATAGGAAAGTGGTGTGAGTTCCATAAGAGCCCCACTCACAACACAAGTGAGTGTCAGACCAAGTAGTAACTCGTGGCTGAGTTGAAGGCTTCAGAATCAGATGCATGTTCTGACCCTGAGTCAGAACATGACAAGGGGAATGAAAAATGGAAGCGAATCATTAATGTGGAGTCTAGTGCCATTGTTGCCCCTGCCAAGGTCTAGAAGAATGAGCTTGAAGATCTAGAGGAGGGGGAGCATCATTTCCACTTACAAATGTGGGTGAAGGGTTGCCGTTGCATTTCATTGTTGAAAGTTGCAACCAAAAGAATCTCATTTCAGCAAAGGTCATGAAGCACCTAGGCCGACCGACCACACTACACCTACAACCATACAACATCGAGTGGCTTCACTAAGGGCGAGATCTCCAAGTCTACCAGTAGTGTCGCCTTCCCTACAGCATCAAGCCCTTCACAGATGAGGTATTGTGTGATGTTGCACCTCTTGATGTTTGTGATGTATTATTAGGCCAACCATATTTGTGGAAGCGACATGCTATGTATGAGTCAAGGCCTCGCGTTATTATTATTTCTTTGGGTAAGTCATTATACAGGATATCGTAGGTAGCCCCACCTACTGCCACCTCTTTGATCTCTGCTAAGAAATGTAGCAAGATCATCTCCCAGACAAGGAAATTCATTTTCTGTCTGGTTCACTCCCAAAGTAAGGGGAAGATCGTCACCACATCCATGACCCATGTGAAGGGTTCCTCCACGCAGCAGCAGCAGCATCAACAGATGGATATGATCATGAAAGAATACAAGAACGTCTTCTCCTCACCCACAGGGGTACCATTGCACTGTCAGGTCAAGCATTCATTCGATCTAACTCCTAGATCACCTCTACCCAATGGGTTGATATATCGTCGTTCCATTCTAGAAAATTCCAAGTACAAGTAACAACATGATCAACATCAAGTACCACACAAGTTTCAAGTGGGCAACAAATTCTGGTTGCATCTATAGAAAGAACACGTTACAAGAGCCCGTCAGAAGTTCAAAACACTCCGATATGGTCCTTACACCATTACCAAAGTTGTGGGAAACAATTCTTTGGAGCACAACATTCCCCCATTCCTTCGCTTGCACCAAGCGTTCAATGTGGACCACCCTCAACCATGCTTCCCATCATTATTGGACACATTAGAGGTTGCAGAACATCTCACGGGGTACCAAGTTCAGCAGAAGTTTCCTCAGCTCATGGAGGGACTCAACGCAATGGGGACCAATGCATCTTAAGGGGGGAGGAGTGATCCAGGTGGATGTTCATGGCCACCTGCCTATCCCACTTAGACCCCCACAACTGTCTCCTTCAATTTTCCAGTTTCCTTAATTGTAGCAAAATTTACTATTTTTGGCAAGTTTTTCGGGTCCTGAACTTCTGGAGCCATTTTGAGGCCCTAAACAACATTTTTTGGGAAAACTGGGAGGAATATAAGTCCGTAAAATGATGTTTCTCACTCAAAATTTGTATTCCTCTTATAGATCTTTCTAATGAGGTATTGTGCGCATCAAACGAAGATCATATGCCAAAGTTACGACCTCAAGAAGTTGCTTTACCAATTTACCCAAACGAGGCCCATAGTTTGGCGCTTCATCTCCTAGGGTTAGGTTTTTGGCTGGTTAGGGTATTCCATTGTTTCTCAATAATAAATAGGCCTTCGAAGCTCATTGTAAAACAGTTCAAAGGCATGTAGTGGTCACAACTCTTCTTAGAGATAAGCTACCATCGCTCGAACTAGTTTATTTCCATTTATGTTTGTAAGCATATTTTAGTATTTGACATCAATGAAATGAAGTATTATTTCTGTTGCATCTCTGTATTTATGGTCATATTTGTAATTTTTTGCATTCATTTTTATATCCGGATTAGGCGGATAGATAGGCCATGGCCTCAAGTTCTCAGTAGTAAATGTGACCATTACCCAAGGCTCCGGTGGAGGGGGTAGATAGTTGGCCCAATTGTCAATCTTATTAGTTTCCACATGACCACGCTGACCAGCATGGAGTGATGAAACAGTGAGGGCAGTCAGTTAGCCCCAACCCTCGGCCACATGGCACTCCACGTGACCCTGACCCAATTCTTAGGGGTTATGGCGCTTTTTAAAGAGGCAAAAAGTTGCATCTTTGTGGCAAGAATCTCGCCAATCCTAGGAAACATTATCGCTCTATGGACTGTGTAAAATTAGAATTCGTAGAACATTTAGCAATTTTTTCCAATTTGGAGGATAGATAACAAAGCTTGGTTCCAAGAAGCATATCTTTCTCTATTTTAAACATTTTTTAGCTCAAGAAGAGTCTATATAGGGGTTTTTGATTGTCTTGAACTAAATGGAAGCCTTATATTTTTTATTTGAGAACTGTAAGATGGAATTGTGCTAAAGACAAAATGAGTTTTGAGACCAAATGGAGGCATATTTGATCATGGAAAGAGCCTAAGTAGAGGTTTTCCAGCCTTCTAGTTACATCTATAGTAGCTATTGCTTCAGTATAGGAACTATTTTCAATCTTTTCTCAATTTGCTTATGTGAAATGCCATTTTCAACACTTCATTGTGAAGTTGTTGTATGTTTATGCTTTTTGATTTCAGGTGGGTACAAGGACCTATTATGAGAGATTCTTTTTTCTATTGACACAATCATGACTTGCTATATGGAATCATCTTATTGAGTGATAATTATTTGTGGGAGAATGTTTATAAACGATGCCACTCCAAAATCAACAATTTGTAATGTGCTCATTTGTTGTTGAGATCAATAAAGCAGCCTAGCCATTGGAGCAGGGCCAGAGACGTAGCCTAGGAGGGGTAAACTCCATTACTACTTGTTGGATTCTTCTTTGCATGATTATTATCCTATGTTACATATGAATTTATTTCACTTTTAAGTTCATGTGAAAACTAAACCATTTATCTTTGAAGAGGTTGCAAAACTAATTTTACAATTAAAGACCCATGTTATCAGGCTTGAAAAGTATTAGAGCATGATCGAGTCTTCTTTAATTTTTAGATCTCATGGTATCAGAGCAGGTTTTGACTAGATTGGAAGTATGGGAAAGAAATTGAAGCGTGAAAGACACCAAGAGTTGGAGGATATTAACATATCTCTTTGAATGGAGAATGTCAAGCTAAGGATATTGCTTGAAGTTGAAGAGGAGGAGAAAAGGAAAATACACCTATAGTTATAGCATATAGTGCAGGAACAAATTGGTGAGTGTTCCATCCAAGAAGTAGCAAAGAGTTCCTCAAAGATGAAACCATTTTGAGGGCATGGTCATTATACATGATATGGATCCTATAACGAGAATGTTGTTTGCGATTTTTTTCAACACTTGAAAGATTCTCCCCATGTGCCAATTGGTAAAAGTGGTTGGCTAGAGACATCATCCACTTCTTCATTAACATCTGAAAGAAAAAATATGGGTGGTTAGCTAGAGGAGATAATTAGTATTTCCACTTCTACTCCTTTAGTTAATGTTGATAACACATCTTTTGTAGTTTTTGAAAAGCATACAAAGGGGATTGGTATAAATCTTTTAACTCAAATGGGTTATGATGGAAGGGGCCTTAGAGTCAATTCCCAAGGCATCATTAATCCTATCGAAGTGAAGGAATGACCACGGTATGAAGGATTGGGTTGGGTACTCCAAAATTGTTGAGGAAAAGAAATCGTCAGGTATGGAGTTCATGCCAAAGGGGCTTCTACGAAGTGATGGTACAACACACCATGATGGTAGTGATAGTGACAAATTGTCTCCATAGATAGATGAACATTCCAAAGGATATGGAAATTCTAGTTCTCCTCGTCAAAGTCATAGCCCAAAATATAGGTATAAGCATCATGGAGATTCCAGAAATGTTTGTGCTTATGATCATTTATGGGAAATGTGTCCCTGTACATTTTGTGATGCATTTGACTATTGTGTGGCTGAGTGTGAGAAACATAAGACGATGGTAAAAAAAATGGATCAAATCCTTTGGACAATATATGAGGAACCTCTCCCAGTTATGAAGACTTCCTTTTCAATGGGCAAGCGTAAGCATTTTTTTACCCATTGTAGCATGAATGGGCACAAGATTGAAAAGTGTTGGAAACTCCATCTAGAACTTCATCCCAAGAAGGAAAAAGAGGTCATCTGATCCCCTATAAGGGAAGCAACATGTGGAAAAGCAGGAACTGATGTAGTTCTCAAAGCAATATTTGAAGCAGAGCGAGTGTAGAAAGAGAACCCACAACCCTGTTTAGGCAAAGAATGAGTAGACTATTTTGTAAAATTAGCTTTCTTTGTAAAATTATAATTACTTTTTATATATTTCCGTTTAGGTACAATGTAAAGTGAAGTCATGTATAAATCACTTATCTACAACAAGTGTATTTTCTTGCGCATGTTATGTTATTTTGGCTTTTTGTTAAGTGAGTTTGTATGGAACTTTTGGGATGACTGGGATGCTGACACAGAGATTTCAACACCAAAATTTGAGGAAATTCATATCAAGGCACTATCATTGAATATGTTCCTCTAAAATATGCATTAGTTAGCATTAATTATACAGTTTAAATATAGTAGAAACGTTTTTCACAAACATTCATATCTTGTTTCTCATCCAAAAATCTCCAAAAAAAAAAGCATAATCCGTCTTCATATTACTTTTATTTAGGAATTCTATGAGTATAAAATTTCACTTCAATATTTGTCTCCGATAACTTGCATGGGAAAGAAAATTTTAAAAAATTGAACAGTTAGCTCCTGAGGGATAGCTCATATGGCAAGTTCGTGATATGTAAAGTTATGTGAATAATGAAGGTTCATGTTCAATTTCATGTTCAATTCCCTCTCACTGAGAATACATGTGTTGTCCTAAGGGGTAGGGTAGATACACCTAGGGCCATGTGTGTCATCTTAAATGGCAGAGAGAGTATACCTAGGGGTGGAGTGGATAATGGCAGGGTGGATACACCTAGGGGTGGGTGGATATACCTAGGGGCCATAAACCATCCTAAGGGGTAGTATGAATACACCTAGGAGTGATAGTGGTAGAGCCAAAATATTATAGTAACAAAGCACTTTATATTTCTTGCGCATGTCATGTTATTTTGGCTTTTTGTTAAGTCATTTTGTATGGGACTTTTGGGATGACTGGGATGCTGACACGGAAATTTCAACATCAAAATTTGAGGAAATTCATATCAAGGCACTATCACTAAATATGTTCCTCTAAAATATACATTAGTTAGTATTAAGTATATATTTCAAATATAGTAGAATTTTTTTTCGCAAAAATTCCTATCTTGTTTATTGTCAAAAAATCTTAAAAAAAAAGCATAATTCATCGTCGTATTAATTTTATTTAGGAATTCTATGAGCATAAAATTTCACTTCAATATTTGTCTCCGATAACTTGCATGGGGAAGAAAATTTAAAAAGAACCCAATAGTTAGCTCCCTAGGGTTAGCTCATATGGCAAGTTCGTGAAATGTAAAGTTAGGTGAATAATGAAGGTTCATGTTCAATTCCTTCTCACTCACAAGACATGTGTTATCCTAAGGGGTAGGGTAGGTACACCTAGGGCCATGTGTGCCATCTTAAATGGAAGGGGGAGTATAACTAGGGGTGGAGTGGATAATGGTAGGGTGGATACACCTAACATTGGGTGGATATACCTAGCGGCCATATACCATCATAAGGGGCAGTATGAATACACCTAGGAGCTATAGTGGTAGAACCCAAATATTATAGCAACAAAGCACTTTATATTTCCTTAAAAAAAATCCTTATTTGATACTCTAACTCTTCCCTCTCAAGAGTAGACTATCTCACTCAGTTTGGATGATTCTCCTCAACTACATTTGGGTGACCTGAACATCGATGTTATAGATATAGATTCAGTCGTAAATGACTATATTGTCTCTATGGTTCACTTTATCAAATCATTTTATTACCACCTATCCCTGCAACCTTGGTATCATCACCAAATGACAATTTCCAATAACTTGATCACTCTTGTATATCATCCCATATACTTGTTTATACGGGCTTTCCCCTTATACAATAAAGATTTCTCCTTGCAAATATTAGTGGGCATATTTGATATGTCTTAACCAGTGACACAGAAAATTTGCTCCAATGGTTTTAACATATTATAGAAAGCAAGAAAATGCCCAAAGTGAATGATATTAAGAAGACAACCATAGGTAAAATTATGTTTTTTTCTCTAAAAATGTTGTGACATTATCTGCACCAATAAAAGTTGTTACACCCACAATTTCTAATAAGGTCTTTACATATAAATTATTTTTTAAGCAAGTTTTAGAGCATGGTAGAACCCCCAAAAATATTTGTTTTCATACACTACTTCAAAAGAGTAAATGTGAATCTAAAACTAAAACATACAAATAGAAAATAGAAAAAACATTATATGTACAATATTGTTATTTACAAGAAGGAGAAACAATAAACATGACACTGGATGTGCTGATTGCATTTTAGAGATCTCTCAACACCGTGATGGAATGGATTTGTGAAGAATTATATACAGAAAAAGCACATGTATTCTTCCATACCTATGCTTACAAACTTGGATCTATCTATCAAGCTTTCACTGAAGCATTTCACAATCCCTTCAGAAATACTAAATGTACATCAGCACAAGAACTAGTGTGAAGGAATGTTTAGGATGTGCTATGTTTTTATACTATGATTGCAATTACAACTAAAACATCCACCTAATGCACACCTGTTAAATTTTGATAGGTATCAATAGCAGAAGTTGAATTAGTTCCATTTGGGGAATGGATGGTGAAGCCTTTAGGCATGGACCAACTACATTCTGCTTATGGGTATGGATTCACTCAACTACTTGGACAAGCTTGATCACATACCTGCACTTTGGAACAACCATACAATGTCTGAAATAGTTAGCATTTTCTTCTACCTCTCATTGGAATAGTTGGCTCTTTGTCTTGAGAACACATCCATCTTTGTAGAGTAATAGTTAACAATAAGATGAATTCATTATTTAATGGTGGGGATTCAAAAGGAATACAATGATAGGATGTATCCCCACCTTTTAATCATGCGCCCTCCACCCAAATCCAAAATAAGAATAAATGTAACAAGTCTTTAGCTCCATCCCATCCCATCTTTCTCCTTTTCTATGCAAGGAATCTTTGTTAATTTTACCATCATAAATAAGATATAATAAGGTCATATTGTCAAGAGCATAACTTCCTATGCATAACTTGAAACTTCAATTTCCTTCTAGTTTTAGAAACAATAGCCTAGCCCTCACAAATTCCAAACTATGTTTACACTTTTGATCAATTTTTTACTCAAATTTCCTCATTGCGTGCCTCAATTTTAAATAGGTTTTGTTATATATATTTGTCTAAATTTGTCTTTGTTTCAACTTTCAAGTAAAAGAAGAATAGGAGCCAAAAATGCACTACTCCTACCAGAATCCACATGACCAAAATCTTTGATGAATGACATGATACAAAAGAAGATGATCTAGGGAACGAATGGACTATATAGAAGTAAAATCTATTGAAAATGTAAAAGAGACAACTAACCTATAATTTCTTTGCAAGCCATGTTGGGTGACACCCAACATGAACTAGTTATAGTAGAATGTAGAATAAAAAGAAGAACTGATGTTTCCTTTATTTATATTGGAAGTTCTCATAGCTTCATTGATTGGAAGATGGTATTGAGAACATATAAACAATATTCCCTTTTGCAAGTTCCAATTTTGGTTGCCTACAAGTCTACCATGGTGTGAAAAGGAAGAGTTAAGGGTCTAAAGGTACTTCGGACAAGCACAAGGGAACTTCTAAATTTGTGTTGTTGAATTGGCAGGTGCTTATGTGGCTGTGTGTGCTCAATGGTTGAAGACTTTAGTATTTTATGTCACAAACATGTCTAAGATGCTAATGAAATTTGGAGTGGGGCATCAGTGGATCACCAAATGAGAAATGCATCTAGGTCCCAGTTAATTATATTTTCTCATAAATTGTGCAAATTCTTGACTAATCCATAATTTAGTTATACTTTATCAAAGGATTGCATGGAAAGCCTGGTATGTTGAAATGAGAGACAAAATGAGCAGCAAAAAATGATTAATTATTTTTTAGATGTATTTCGAGATGTACCCCATGGGCTACGTGTGAAAGGGAGTATGAACTCATTGTTGCTTCTATCTTCTATGCTATTATTTCCTATACTCCCACCCTATGGAATTTCCTTTGCAACATGTATGCAATTGGTAGTTATTTTTATTTTAAGACGGACGGACATACTTAAACATTGCCTTGTGACATATGTAAACAATTTTCATTTTAATAGAAAATGTTCATTTTTTCTTTCTGAAAAAAAATTACATTATTCACAAAAGCAGGAATTGGGAATACAAAGAAATTCATGAGACCTAGGAATTCAAAATTGAAATTTTAAATTGGCATTTTAAATTTCAATTTTGAATTCCTAGTCTCATGAATTTGCCCTCGACCAACTCAATACACTCTTTAGACCAACTCATGCCATAAACCAACTATACTGTGAAGTTCTAGCATGACATGGAAATGTCATGGGGATCAATTATGTATGGTCATGGACAAATTACTTACTAGCATAGATCCATCTTGAGCACAGATCTAACTTGAGCACAGAGGGATAAAATTTCTTTGGATGCAAACTTAGCTTAGAGTGAAAAAAACAATGTGTAATTTTGTATTGTTTAAATTGTATTTTTGAATGTTATAGAGATTATATAACATGTTCCTTGAACCATTTTATTAGTGCACATTAAACTTGTTTTTTATTCATAACTCACATTCCAGAAATAGAGGCTTCTCCCCTTGTAGCCCTCTTCCTCGTCTTATCTTTGTCCACCTTTTTCTTCCTTTTTCCTTGCGGATTTCAGAGATGAATTGATTATCTTTTGCGGAGTGGACAACCTCTATAAATAGAGATTTTTCCTTCCTTTTCCAGCCAACATGACTGTCCTTGAATCCCACTTGACAGTTTGCTTTATAATTCAATTTTATTCATTGTTTGCTACTTGTAGACTTCGTTGGTGCTAGGAGAAGATTTGACTATGCTTGGAGTTATTCTCTTGAATTTGTAAATTGATATACATGATGTAACATGCCATCAAAAGGTCTTATCATAATTATATTTTGACTTTTACTCTTTAGAAACACTTGAAAATGTACTTGACCTATTTTCGATGAACAAGAAACTCATTGACAAATAATATGAAAATAATTTTTTTTTTAAATAAATACAAATATCAAAATTACATTTATAAACACGTAACCTAATTACATTTCCTTAACCATATACATAATAACAATAAATCTATCTCATATATATAAAACAAATATTTATAACTATACTTCCTGCCTTCACATAATCATATTATAAATCTATATACTATCATAAAAACATACCTACATGAGAATTCAAGTCACACATTTTATGTCATCACAAATACATATCATATCCTATAAGACTCACATTTCATACATTATATGCATCATTCCAATTATATTTTATATATTTTGTAACTTACACACGTTACATATCATCACATTTAAACTCTTGTGTCTCCATTTTTATTCATCAATCATACATGATATAACTTAGTGATTTTGTGTAAAGCCTTATTGCATGGAATGGTCTTTATATAATTTAAGGACTGATACCATAAAAGGGAGCCATCTGCTCAATCGTGTGGACAAATACGGCATCATGGTACACAGATTTTCTAAGTTGGCAAGGTGATGGAAATGTGATTTAAACTAAAATGGTGGTGGAGAAAGGTTAATCTTGAGCACCACTCTCGCTTAGCACCGGTGATTTTATACTCCAAATTTTTGGGGCAATATTACATACCGTTATAAAGATTATGATTTAATTTATAAATGAAATAGTTTTTTTATTAGAATTTATTAAAATTGAGTTATATAATTTTAAGATTTGTAGTTATTTAAAATATATTTTTGAATGTATAAATAGATTTAGATATCATAAAATATTTTGGAGTATTTAAATCATATAGATTAAACAATTTAAATTTAAATTTTTAAAAAATCTCTATCAAATTTTAATTAAAATTAACCAAAAATATAATGAAAATTTTATTTCATCTATAACTTAAATCATTAAATATACATACTAAAAAAATACAATCACCTTGCTCCCCTTGATAGCTAAAGCAAAAATTAAAATCGGTGAGGCCTTGCCGATATTGACCACCTCTACTCTCAGGTATCTTAACTCAGAGAAAATAATGCTCTTCTTTTTACATTAAACAAAGTAACCCAGTCATTACAGGATACTGCTCGTTTTCAATTTAAAGAATTCAGTGGAGAGTTATTAATACATCAAAAGTAAAATAGCAATTGTTGCTGTGGCCGCTCATCTAATTAAACAGACTACCAGTTCCGGCTAAGATTGATAAGGGAAAAACCTAGTTATTTCGGCTCCTTTCAAAAATGTATCCCTAGTTATAATTTCAGCACAATCATAACTTTTTCTACTCTCTTTTTTTTCAGAGAGAAAAAACCATCATAATTTATATTAAGAAAATATAAAGATCTGAATTATATAGAAAGATACAAACAGATTCCTGATACTGGAAAGTGTCAGATAAGTCCAAGTGGCTGAAATAACCTGATGTCCAAAATAATTATCATATCAGATCAATACCTACAGATTTTTCATTCCGATCAAAACACATATTTCCATGTCATATTGGAATGATTTAGAGAAAGATTTTTCATTTCCGATCAAAACACATATCTCCATGTCATACTGGAATGATTTAGAGAAAGATTTGATTGCCACAAAAAATATAAACATATCGACAATACATCGATAGGAGGCACATATTGAAAAGAACCAAGCTCCAAGATCAGCCATTTAGGTCATGATTTGCCAAAATGCGAAACAGATAAGAATTCAGAGGCACCCTTGAATCTTAGAAAATACATTCATTTCTCATTTCCATAAGAACCAGCCGACAAGAACAAACAAGGTTCCCGATGATGAACTCTGCTAGCGCCTATGTCATGTAACGTATGAAATAAATTGTGATTGTAGATAAGACTAAATTGATTATTAGCATTTCAAATTGGCCATGAGTGAAAACAAACAGATCTGACAAACTCAAGTGTTTCCTCCCTCTATCTATGCAACGCTGGAATGGAGATAGCTTGAAACACAACTCGAATTAATAATTTACAGAAGGCCATATTGTTGTCCAGAGAAAAGAAAAGAGAAACAATCTCTGAAATAAAAGAACATAGAGTCAGAGCGCTCTGTTGTCAGTTTTTTTCCAACGAGAAAAAACAGCTTTCTATTACAGTAGCAGTGAAAGTCCATCGTTCAGAGAGAGGAGGCAATTCTCATACATCATCTGGTGGTTCCTAGCGACCATACATTTCTTGTCTGGATGACAGAAAACAAAACCAAGACATTCCACAAACAGAGTGGCAATTTTCATGTGTCCTTACTCTTGGGAGAAATACAGATTTGTAAAAACCAGGACTTAAAACTGATGAAACGTTAAAAAACAGAGGACTGTAAACGGAAAAAACATAGGGGGCAAAAGGCCGGTAAATAACCAGAGAGAAGATTTTAGATCTCAAAATGTCCCATCCCCTGTAGAGTGTTATGATCAAAAGACTGGAAGAAGATTTGATCCGGCTTTGAAGTACATCCATCCCTGGATAATCAGTCTGCTTCTCCATTTTGCCTGTGGGAAATAGAAATGAATTTGAACTCTTTGATCAGGGACTTGAATTTTTCAGTTATACAATCTACCATGGCCCCCAAAAGTATGATATATTAAATCAAACCCAAAACCTTACAAATCTGATAAATAATTGTATATATGTTAAAACTAATTACACGAGTACTCAATCTTGTATACAATGTGGAGATAAGGTTACTTATATAATTACACGAGTACTCAATTTTGTATACAATGTGGAGATAAGGTTACTTATATATTGGTTTAGAGTACAGCTGGGAATTTCCAATTTTTTTTCAATTTTATAATATTTTTATCATGGGCTATTTTTGAGTAGAATCCAAGTTTTAAAAGACACATCCAATAATTGTTATTATTATTACTTTATTTTAAGGTCACGGCCAAGCCAGATACCAAATTGATATATGAGACTCTTTTGTTTATGAAACAAGAATCCCACTTCTCATAAAGTAATTTAAATACAAAATATACAAAAACATAGGCTAGTTTTAAATATGTAACTTTTAGAAAAAAACGCATCCTACTAACAAACAAAACACAGTAAAAGTGATGAGAAAATGATAGGTAAGCGATCAATCAAACTTGCCACTAAGCATGTTTTTGTAGCAAGTGATGGTGTGTTGCCTTATGGTTTGGTTTCTTGTGAGCGACGCTGTCCATTCAAACTTCAAGGAGCACAACATTTCATCCTTATATTAAGTGCCATATTTTGTTAAATTTATTAATTGATATTTAATAATTAATTATGTTTTAAATATAATTATAATTAATTATTTATAATAAAAAAATTATAATTATTTATTAATTGGGATATGTAAAATTAAATAAATTGTATTTATTTAATTATTATTTCTAATTAATAATTTAATTAAATTATGGGTTGATTTTTTCCAAAGGATTTGGTATTTGATTTAAGTTTTTTTTAGAGCAATAGGTTTTTTCCAAAGGATTTGGTATTTGATTTAAGTTTTTTTAGAGCAATAGGTAAAGCTTGGCGATTTTTTTTTCCAAACCTTAGATTCGTAAAGCAGTTTAACTTTTAGTCACATTAACTAATTAATATTAACAATTAATTTGAGTGTAGACTAATCATGGTTATTTCCACATTGTGTAGTTGCCACTAATATATTTATAATAGCAAGGTAGACATGAGGGTGTTACACTCGATATTAATGGAGAAAGAATATTGTGGATTGGGACTGATGTCGACGCAAATATTGACTTTGAACCTGAGAGTTTATCTATGAGAAAAGAATTAGATCCAACCATAGAAAAGTTTGTCCTTCTGGATTCATAGCTTCAACTCAAGGGTGACCTTTGCTGCCAAAATAATTGATGCAATAGAAAGTCTATGATTGGGTGAAACATCTTTCTTCTACAACTAGTCAATGGGATATTTTCCTAGAAAGATAGTATACTTGGATGTATTTGAAAATATATGGATAATGTGTTTTATATTCTACATCATATCATTGTAAGTTTGTGGAGTTTTTTTGTTCACGAGTTTTAATTTTCATATTCATGTTGAAATTATTATAAATTTGTGTGTTAGTGCTAAGCTTGAAATTGATGGTTAAAGGTTATGCCAATTTATTTCAATTGTTGAATTCTACAACTTGTCCATATAATTAATTTTAGTATCAAAGCCAAAAAAGTTGATGTGAATTTGCTAGTTTCAAGAAATACCCCATACTCTCAACATAAAAAAAAGGTATTGACTGTAAAACTACTGTGGAAGTTACACTAAATAGTTCATCACAATAGACATGATAAATGGAACTGAAATCTATATTATGAAGGTTACGTTCCTTTATATTCCAGATTTGTAATCAATGTTTTTACATATATGCATAAAAGAGGTAAAATAAAGAAAAAAAATAATACAATCACACACCATTTACAATGACCAAAAAGATTTTCTCTAGGAGACCCTTACTAGAGAAAACCCAGCTAAAAGATGAGCTTACTTTGTTCTTTTTTCTCTAGTATGGAAATTATACAACTACAAAGCAAAAGGCCCTCTCTATGGGGTTACTCGAGACTCGTGGCCTATTAGGCTACCACATAACACTAACCCCTTCTATTATGCTTTCTATATCCCACTCCCAGTTGCTTTGCTCTACTATGGAACAAGATACTGGTATAGAATGGAACCCATACTCCACCTAATTTCCCAATTTTAACATAGCATGATAACCAACTAGGGTTTAGATTTAACTTCTTCAACTCCCAACTAGAGTTACAACTTTGACCCTTCTAGAGTCATCTTCATAGTCCATGGTGACTATCCCTTTTTTCATGACTAATAACATTGAACTGTGGTGGTCAAACTAGAAGGTCAACTTTCGAGAGGCATAACTTTTGTATACAAAATATGATTGACCTTTTTCTTGCATTGCTATGGGGCCTTGCAATAAATGAGAAATTTTTTACCCCAAAAATTGTCAATTAATGCCTCAAAATGATCCTAGAGGGTTTCACATCCCTAATTCTCCAAACAAGGACTTGCTAATAAAAATGACCCTATAAGTTGATTCCTCCATTTTTTTCACTTTGAAGGCATTAAGATATATAAATAATATAATGATCCAATCTGGATCAAGTATTGGGTACGTTACGATATGGTATCAAGGTTGTTGGTTAAAACAAGGATGTATGGGCCAAAGGCTAGCATGTCTACGAAGAAACTGCAGTTTGTGTGACGAGTGCTTGACAAAATTTCTCCATGATAATAATGATAGAAAAGTTGATACTAGTTATGAATGGAATGAAATGACATACATATTTATAGCCAAAACACAAACATATAATGAAACTTGACTTCTATTAATAAATGGAAAATGTTGAAATTATGTACATGCAGAATGAAAACAAACTAGCTTGAATGGTGGTAGCTTATCTTTAGAATATATGTGATGGTTACACGCCTTCGTCAAACTATGTTACAATGGGGCTTAGAGGGATTTTTATCATAAATAAGCAATGAGAAACCCTAAACATCCAAAAACCTAACCCTAGGAGATGAAGCATAAAGGATTTTGAGCCTTGATGTGGTAAGTTAGAACTTGAACTTCTTGGGGTCATAACTTTGGCATATGATCTTTGTTTGGCATGCACAATAGATCATTGGAAAGGTCTATCCAAAAAGTACATTTTCTGATTACCGACGGTATTCTATCACTAATGTTGACTTGTTTGTCCAAAAAAAAACTTCTAGGGCCTCAAAATGGCTTCAAAAGTTTAGGCTCTAAAAATTGTAGGTAAATCTACCAAAATAGAATTTGTGTTGGTGAGTCAGTGGAATAGGTTTGTGGCCACCAATATACACCTATATCATTCCTACCCCTTTAGGAAGAAATGGTTTCCACTGTGTTGAGTGCCTCAATTATATGGGGGAATTTTTGTTGAACTTAGCCCTTAGTGAGCCACTTGCCTTAGTGCAGGAGCTAGCCTACTATGACAACCACATATAGTTGGACCCTCTGTTGGTGAGTACTATTAAATTGTGTGCCCAATATCTAATTGAATTTGGCATGTTCAATGCAATCTAGGTTGAGCTCTATCATTTTTTATTGCTTTGTGATTTCTAATGCGTTCAACAATGGTGAAAAGTATGGTCGAAGGCTATCGACATTGAACACTAGATGCTGGACAAGGTATTGGGGGATCCTTAGCTCAAAAGCATTATCACCCACAATCTTGGAGATGGTGTAAGGTTCATATTGAAGTGGTAAAATCTTTCAATGGGCCCTTGGAAGGTTTTCTTTTGCAAATGCAACCAAACCTTGTCTCCCACTTGAAACTTGTGTAGCAATTGGTGTTGTTCACGACGTTGTTTGTAATTTGTATTGGATTTTTGCAAGATATCATGGACCTATTGGTGTGATGAAATAAGTTTAATAAACTTGGTAGTTTTTTCGACTTCATATTGAACATGTGAAAAATTTTCGTGTGTAGTTGCAAGGGGTAGTGCAACATCAAAGGGACACAATGGTTGAAATCCCAAGCCCACCTAAAAGGGGTTATGACCAATTGAGATATAAACAGCTTTTTCATGTTGTGTTGAACATAGGGGAGACTCTCATCCCATGTTCATGGATTCTTAGAGTTGTACATGCACAAAATGTGCACAATCGTCCTATTGACAACCTTTGTTTGGCCATCAATCTAAGGCTAGAAAGTTGTTGAATTGGTGAGCTTAGTGTCCAACTATGACTACAGG
The DNA here is from genome assembly GCA_000404065.3 of Pinus taeda. Lineage (NCBI taxonomy): Eukaryota > Viridiplantae > Streptophyta > Pinopsida > Pinales > Pinaceae > Pinus > Pinus taeda. The sequence continues at coordinate 151,350 of APFE030793908.1, read as the reverse complement.
ATCAACCAAAATGCGCTTAGGAACCTATTATCCCAATATGATAAGATGGTCTATGGGATCTCGAAATGTACCCACACTCATTCGAAGAAGCGCTTGGCAGTGGCTTATTTTATGATACTCTTCTTGTAAGCAACCAGAATGGCCATCTTAGAAATCTATCAATGACCAAAAACACACAATCATTACCATGCTTGGTAGAAATAAGGTCAGACATATAGTCCATCAACATGGATACCCGTTTGGCAATGGTGCAGGTAGTGCACAACCTAATATACTTGTCAACATCTTGTCAAAGTTTCAGCCAATAAAAATACTTTTACACGATTGCCATTATCTTCTCCACACAAAATTGGCTTACTACTCAACTTTAGTGTGCCTCTTAGATCAGCTTGGCACACTTGCTTGAAGGAACACAAAGGTTTCCCAAGTAGCACCATAGCCCATCATGGAGGTGGAATTCTAGTACACGTTTCCCCGCCGTCAACATCTGGTATGTGGTAAAAAATTCCAAGTCACTATTGTATAGTTGTGGCATTCCAAAGTTATCATGCCCACAAGAGTTAAGAACTATAGTCAGTGTCATAATGAGGGGTTTATTGAGGCAGGTATGCAACATGATTGGTGTTACCCTTCTTGTATTTGGTGTTGAAATGGAACTATTGTAGGTACATGGACCATTTCTAATGGTGATCATTATAATTTCCTTTGTGTCTGCATATATTTAAGAGGCATGTGATCCATGTGGATGATCGTCTCCTTTCCCATAATATAATGTTTCAATTGTAAACAGACCTGCACAATGGAATACATCTCCCCATCATAAGTGGTGTGTCTCATAACAATATCATAGAGTGTTTCACTGTGATAGATCATCAAATGTCATTGTTGAATGAGGATTGCACCAATAGCATAGTCAGAGGAATCTATCTCAATCTCAAATGGTTGTTGCAGGTATGGCAGGTTTATGACTGGTGCAAAATGAAGGTGATGTCTCAGTTCATCAAATTATTTTTGTTGTGACTCAAACCAAAAAAAACTTTTCTTTTGCTCCTCCCTTGGTCACTTGACTTGAGGTCCAAGTGATATAAGAGAACACCAACATGAATCTTCGATATAAGTTAGCAAGGCCCAAGAAGTTGTGAAGCTCTATTGGAGTCATTAGGGCCAACCAACCTAAATGACATGAATGTTGGCTAGATCCACATGCACACCTTGCTCATAAATAATTTACCTGAGACCTTGTCCATGTCGATGGAGCATTTTTCCAAGTTATCACATTGCTTATGTTGCCACAAAGTGTGAAAGACTTGTTGAATATGCTACAAGTGTTCTACCCAACTCTTGTTGGAGATGAGGATATCATCCAGATATACAATCATAGTGAAAGGTTGCAAAATATCATCCATCATCCTCATTGGTGAAAGCATGGAGCTGGGTCACACTTTTTAGTGGGAGAGGGCATGTTTGTGTGGAAAAAATGATGGCTTGATCGATCCATTTAAGCGCTCAATTGAGCCTTTTTTGAGTGCTCGATAGAGTTGTTTGAGGGCTTAAATAATGTAATCTGAGGTTATCTAGGAGCTCAATTGAGCTAGTGGCTTGATCGAGCCATGTTTTTTAAATTTCCCGCTTATACAACCTAGGCATGGAATAGAAAAAAACGGCTTGATCAAGCATTAAAGCTAGATATAGCTATAGGCTAGATCTAGCCTTAAAGCTAGATTCAGCCTTAAAGCTAGATTGAGCTATAGGCTAGATCGAGCTTTAAAGCTAGATCGAGCCTTTATTTAACCACGTTAAGGGCTCGATCGAGGGTTTCTTACACCCTCGATCGGGCTATTTGAATTTAGATTTAAAGCACTCGATCAAGTGTTTTAAGTGCCTGATCAAGCCTCGTAAGTCCTAAAATCCACAATTTCAGCACCTCTTCTACAAAATTTCCTGCAACACCATTTTGTACGCTAGCGGACTTAGGGCTAAATCTATCCTTAGGTGGTGGAGTTGATCATGTTGGATTCATGAAAGAATCCTCTATTAGTGGCATATGAGTTTGACATTTTTGAATTCATATGATATTTTTCATCTAATTTCTTTTAAACATAATGTTTGGAATTGTTTTGAACTGTTTTAAAGAGATTGTATAAAAAAAAACCAATATCATAAAATATAGACAACTAAAATATTTCAAAAAATACCATTATCTTCATTTACGAGTACTTTTAGGGTACTTTTAGTTTTCAATTTATTTAAATAGTTGAAAAAAACCTTACGTGAACACGTGTTTGCAAAATGAAATTGAAATATTACTTCGCCAACTTCGAAAAATAATAAAAATTTATATTTTTGCAAAAAAAAAAAAAACAATATGAAAAACTTAGCTCTCTCCGTGTAGATCATGCTTATATATATATATACACACATTCTAGACTAAGCTATGTTATGTGAACACATGCATACCTCTTAAGATGTGTGAAAAGTTGCAAGGACAAGCATTTCATTTAATGCAAAATTGACATATTATACGACACTAAATATTTTTGCAAAAATTGTCATTAGGACAACAACATAACTCTCCACAATTTGTCCTTTTACTCTGAATCAAAATGCATAGTACTTATATGAATTTTTAGGGCTTCAATTCGATAAAAGAGGAAAAACTTGAAATTTCATCATCGCATTTGTCCCAAAAGTGTAACCCATATTCATCCTTTCACCCTCATGAAAGTCGTTATGGCATTCGTCAATCCAAGAGGAATGAACAACCATTCAAAGAGACCCTCCTTAGACTTGAAAGAAATCTTCCACACATCAATTGGTTCTATTAGGACTTGGTGGTAATCGAACTTCAAACCAATCTTACTAAAGTACTTGACCCCCTTGAACTGGTCAAGAAGGTCATCAATTTGGGGAATCGCATACTGATTTTTAACTATGATTTTTTTCAAGGATCAATTACCAATGCAGAGTCACCAGGTCCCATCTTTCTTATGCATGAGTACAATTGGGCTTCCACGGGGTGAGGAGTTTGGTCTGATGTTCCCATTTTGAGAAGCTCTTGGGTTTTCCACTTGATTTCCTCATTTTCCAGAAGAGAGCGGTAGTACTTTGGCCCATTGGGTAGAGGTGCATCAAGGGTCAGATCAATTGAATTCTTAACCTAACAGTGTAGAGGTACCCCAATTGGTGAGGATAAGATATCTTTGTATTCTTCCATGATATTTATCCACTTTCCCCTCCTGAATGGAGGATCCCTTTGTGGATGCCATGGATGTGGCCATAATATTCCCCTTAATTTGAGAGTGAATCAGGAAGAAGATAGATTTACCAGTATAGGTGATGAACTTACGGCATTATCTAGTAGATATCAGAGAAATGGAAGTAGGCAGTGCTACCTCTGGTATCATGTAAAGTTTTCTATCCAAAGTAATAATAATATTATGAGGTCTAGACTCATACATAGCATGATGCTTCCATAAGTATGTTTAGACTAATGGAACATCACAAACTTTAAGGGGAGCAACATCACACAATACCTCATCCTTGAAATGCTTGATGGTGTATGGCAGATTGCATTGTTAATCGACGTGATGATCTCACCCTTAGCAGATCCACATGATGGTGTATGGTTGTAGGTGTGGTGTTTTCAGAAATCCAAACAACTTAACAACCTCTGTTGATATGAGGTTATTTTGACTTCTGCTATCAACAATGAAACGTAGTGGGGCACCCTTCACCCACATTTATGAGTGAAAGAGGTGCTCAACTTCCTCTAGACCCTTGGGTTCACCTTGTTGGACTTTAGCGGTGGCAATGACGGCACTGGGTTTTGCATCAATGATTGGTTTCCCCTTGTCTAGGTATGCTTTAGAGTTGGAACCTGTGTCTGACTCTGAGGCTTTTAGCTCAGCCACCAGTGATTTCCTTGCATGACATTCATTAGTGTTATTAGTAGGTCTCTTGTGGAACTCACACCACTTTCTTGTGTATTTCTTCATCTTCCCATTACCATTCTTTGTTTGCAGCGTAGATTGATTTTTATAGGTTGGTCCACAATGGAGTTTTCCTTTGTTTTGTTATTTAGGAATGCGCTTTCCCTACTTCTGCTATGAAATATTTGCAAATCCAAAGTCTCAGTTATGTTTAAATTTTTGTTCGATTTTGATAGCATATCGGTATGTTGTGCCAAGTGAGGAGATGTCTAAGAAATCTATTTATGTACAGATGTATTTGTGAAAATAGCCACGGTACTTTAGCACCAAATGTCTCATAGAGTCTTTGATACCCAGCTTGGTATGTAAGGTATGAAAGATATATGTGAAATATGAAACCGCTCAGCCCCTTTCTTGCCGTAGTGTGGCCCATCTCATGTATTGTTCTTCCTAGCTTCAACTAGAGTAATATTGTTCTTTAATAACATCCTTAAAAGAGCCCCAAGTGGGTGTGTTACGCAGTAATTTGTCACCGTTGGTCACCGTCCTTGTTACCCCCGCTGTGACACATTGGAGGACACATTTACGGACCTGTGACCAGTGACACAACTTGAAAACACTTGCATTGAGGTCTCCTAAGTATGAACTTCAATATCCCTGAAGACACCCTTTGAAGATTAACCTTGGAAAATACCCCTTTTTCATTAGCGCGGGTCCACAGTGTCTAACCCGCGCCAATCGCTCAGTTCCTACAAAGAGGGCGCGCCCATAGACGCTCTGTCCCAGAACAAAGCCCGCGCCACACAAAATTAGTCATGATTTTTGGCCAATACGCACTGAAGTGATTTTTCCTCCATTACTCATGGAGTTCCCTGAGGAAAAATCCCATGGATACGGTCGGGTGTCGCTTTTTCATCCATGACAACTCAGTCCAAAGGCTATTCTGGGACAATGCCAAATCTTCGGCAGGTGTCCAGATACGATGAATACCTTCTCCCCTTCCAGCTATAAATCACTGTCATCCTGCATTGAACCAGCTAGTTTTGGAAGTGCTTATGATAGTGTCAGAGTGTTGAAGCTAAATTGATAGTGAGAGCTGAAAGAGAGGTTATGCTGCCGGATTATTGAGAGAGAAAGTGACTTTGCAAAGACATGTTGGACTACTGACCCAGTTGGAGAAGGTTTGCAGCGTCAAGCCTTAATTGGTTGTAACTCTTCTCTTTTTTCTATTTGAATGATAAGCGACTGTTATTATGGTTCCACTCACATGTTCTCCTAGTAATATTTGAGTTATATCCTGCTTGACTGATATATAATTGTATGATATTGGATTTTACGCTTGTTTTGGGTTGTTCTTCATTTGTGCAGGTGTCCATGCGTGGAGCGCAAGGATAGTGACCGGCCAAAGCTAAAGGACAGGAGCGACACTTCTCCCACAGCAAATAGCGTTGGATCCCAGGTTGGTCTTTCTGATCGACTTTTAAATTGTGCAATTAGGAACTTGCATGCAGCGTGTATGATTGTTGCTAGACCCCTGTGGGGCTAGTGGGATCGCCTCTGTTCGCAGAGGGGATTTACCTCCACAACAATTTGGCGACTCCGCTGGGGAAGTCTATTGTTGTTTGTGTTTATATTGTCTGATTTGTAAGTTGTGGACGGAGTCTGAAGAGCGGCCAGGCAGCCTTCGAAACACTTCTGCTATGCGGAAGTGAAGTAGATCAACATCACTTCAGTCGATCTCCGGGTTGATTTACAAACTGGACAATATCAATCCTACTTCGCATGTCGTTTTTCTGTCAGTTATTTGTCTGAATAATTTCTTTGATTGGAGTTCTTGCTATCTTTCACTCACTGGCTCTGTCTAGCTTTTAAAAGCCAAGCCTCAAACCACCCGTTCTGTCTTTTTTCCTGGCAAATTCCCGCCAGCGCGGTTTTTCTTTGAACAGTCGCGCTACTGGGCGTGAGCTGCCTTCAGACAACTCGCGCTACACTCTATTTAGCGCGAGTTGCAGACTTACAGTCGCGCCGCATTGGTTGAGTTTTTTAATAAGCCTGTTTGTCAGTCTCTAATACTTGGGTCTGGTTTTTCTGCTCTTTATATGCCTTCTGGGAGTCTGTTAGATTGATAATTGGCTGGTGGTGTCTCATCCTTCGGTTGTTTGCCATTGTCTACCGATTTCACATCTTGACCTTTGTGGTTTTTTTTTTGTGTTATCGAACCTCCCATTTGGATTGATGATTTATATATCCGGTTCTTTGGTTGATTGATTTCTATATTCTCCTGGTGGTTATATGAGTTTTTACTCTTTTAGCTCACTTATTTTCCCTGATTTCGTGGTGACTTAGCTTACATAGTTACATGAAAATCTTGTCTTTTCTTTGCTTTGTTGGGTTGTTATTTTTGTTTCAAAACTGGCTATAGATTCTTTAGAAGCAATTATCTGATAGTGAATTTCTCTTGAAACGCTTTAAGTGCATCATCATATTGTTTTAAAAAGAAAAGAAAAAGATTTTTTTTGCTTTTCATCAATTAGGCATGTTGTGTTAGTTCTTGCTTTTAAAAGAAGAAAAAGAGAACAGATTTTTTCCTTTCTTGTTGATTAGCTGCATTAGAAATTTTGGACATCGTTTTGTTCGCATGAACCTCTTAACTCTTCTGTAGCTAGATTTCATCCAAACAAAACGAATACAGTTCTTGCATGTAGTGGCATTTAGGACATTTCAAGAGATTACATTCGCTAAGGCCAGAAACTGAAACTTAATTGAAGATCAACAATAAAATTTATTCAATGAACCTAACAACACATTGGAATTTAACGCTCATATTCTAGAGGTCTAGGCTAGAGACATGTTCCGGCGTCGTTAAGCCAGGTGGTTTATCGTCGAGTGGTTAGGTGATTCCTCCACGGTGAAACGATAGGTGCCAGTACGGACTGTGCTCCCACGTACCGTCGAGTATAAATTGGGAGACCCCTATAGGATTGCAACCTTTCATCCATAGGAATCCGAGTCTGCCGCCCTACGAACCGTAATGCACTGAACACAGCATTCAGGAAGATTGACTGCAGTACGGGAAGTCCTTGGTGATATTCTGATCGCTAAGGTGTATAAGTAGTTTTACAGTTTGTTTGGCACACCCTTTTACCTAGATTTCCAGAGTAGTCAGCTTTTGATCCTTTTCAGACTGTCTAACAGAAAAGGTGTAAGCGAGCAGCTTGTCACTTCGTGTTCGAAAAACAATCGAAGGAGACTAGAGTCAGCTTTTCGTCCTTTTCTCGACTCTTTAAAGATGAAAAGGTCAAATTAAATGTCTTAATAATTTATCTGGCCACGATCACATTACCCATTTAGATCTTGAGTGCGATAGTTTGACTAGGACTTCGTCTTTACATGGCAAATTTCCCGGGATTCATCAACCTAAGTCCCCCACCTGATGGGCATGCTGGTCGTTTCCCTTCTCCTGGAAATGCTGGGGCCCTTTATATGGCAACACTAACTCTCCCAGGGTTAACTGTCGGGTTACCAGTCTGGCTATTTTCAAACTCTATGGTCCCTTCTATGTCGGCTAATACTACATCAGTCCCGCCGCCT
>APFE030793908.1:118803-143820 GCA_000404065.3 Pinus taeda | reverse complement strand
AAAGCTTGGCGATTTTTTTTTCCAAACCTTAGATTCGTAAAGCAGTTTAACTTTTAGTCACATTAACTAATTAATATTAACAATTAATTTGAGTGTAGACTAATCATGGTTATTTCCACATTGTGTAGTTGCCACTAATATATTTATAATAGCAAGGTAGACATGAGGGTGTTACACTCGATATTAATGGAGAAAGAATATTGTGGATTGGGACTGATGTCGACGCAAATATTGACTTTGAACCTGAGAGTTTATCTATGAGAAAAGAATTAGATCCAACCATAGAAAAGTTTGTCCTTCTGGATTCATAGCTTCAACTCAAGGGTGACCTTTGCTGCCAAAATAATTGATGCAATAGAAAGTCTATGATTGGGTGAAACATCTTTCTTCTACAACTAGTCAATGGGATATTTTCCTAGAAAGATAGTATACTTGGATGTATTTGAAAATATATGGATAATGTGTTTTATATTCTACATCATATCATTGTAAGTTTGTGGAGTTTTTTTGTTCACGAGTTTTAATTTTCATATTCATGTTGAAATTATTATAAATTTGTGTGTTAGTGCTAAGCTTGAAATTGATGGTTAAAGGTTATGCCAATTTATTTCAATTGTTGAATTCTACAACTTGTCCATATAATTAATTTTAGTATCAAAGCCAAAAAAGTTGATGTGAATTTGCTAGTTTCAAGAAATACCCCATACTCTCAACATAAAAAAAAGGTATTGACTGTAAAACTACTGTGGAAGTTACACTAAATAGTTCATCACAATAGACATGATAAATGGAACTGAAATCTATATTATGAAGGTTACGTTCCTTTATATTCCAGATTTGTAATCAATGTTTTTACATATATGCATAAAAGAGGTAAAATAAAGAAAAAAAATAATACAATCACACACCATTTACAATGACCAAAAAGATTTTCTCTAGGAGACCCTTACTAGAGAAAACCCAGCTAAAAGATGAGCTTACTTTGTTCTTTTTTCTCTAGTATGGAAATTATACAACTACAAAGCAAAAGGCCCTCTCTATGGGGTTACTCGAGACTCGTGGCCTATTAGGCTACCACATAACACTAACCCCTTCTATTATGCTTTCTATATCCCACTCCCAGTTGCTTTGCTCTACTATGGAACAAGATACTGGTATAGAATGGAACCCATACTCCACCTAATTTCCCAATTTTAACATAGCATGATAACCAACTAGGGTTTAGATTTAACTTCTTCAACTCCCAACTAGAGTTACAACTTTGACCCTTCTAGAGTCATCTTCATAGTCCATGGTGACTATCCCTTTTTTCATGACTAATAACATTGAACTGTGGTGGTCAAACTAGAAGGTCAACTTTCGAGAGGCATAACTTTTGTATACAAAATATGATTGACCTTTTTCTTGCATTGCTATGGGGCCTTGCAATAAATGAGAAATTTTTTACCCCAAAAATTGTCAATTAATGCCTCAAAATGATCCTAGAGGGTTTCACATCCCTAATTCTCCAAACAAGGACTTGCTAATAAAAATGACCCTATAAGTTGATTCCTCCATTTTTTTCACTTTGAAGGCATTAAGATATATAAATAATATAATGATCCAATCTGGATCAAGTATTGGGTACGTTACGATATGGTATCAAGGTTGTTGGTTAAAACAAGGATGTATGGGCCAAAGGCTAGCATGTCTACGAAGAAACTGCAGTTTGTGTGACGAGTGCTTGACAAAATTTCTCCATGATAATAATGATAGAAAAGTTGATACTAGTTATGAATGGAATGAAATGACATACATATTTATAGCCAAAACACAAACATATAATGAAACTTGACTTCTATTAATAAATGGAAAATGTTGAAATTATGTACATGCAGAATGAAAACAAACTAGCTTGAATGGTGGTAGCTTATCTTTAGAATATATGTGATGGTTACACGCCTTCGTCAAACTATGTTACAATGGGGCTTAGAGGGATTTTTATCATAAATAAGCAATGAGAAACCCTAAACATCCAAAAACCTAACCCTAGGAGATGAAGCATAAAGGATTTTGAGCCTTGATGTGGTAAGTTAGAACTTGAACTTCTTGGGGTCATAACTTTGGCATATGATCTTTGTTTGGCATGCACAATAGATCATTGGAAAGGTCTATCCAAAAAGTACATTTTCTGATTACCGACGGTATTCTATCACTAATGTTGACTTGTTTGTCCAAAAAAAAACTTCTAGGGCCTCAAAATGGCTTCAAAAGTTTAGGCTCTAAAAATTGTAGGTAAATCTACCAAAATAGAATTTGTGTTGGTGAGTCAGTGGAATAGGTTTGTGGCCACCAATATACACCTATATCATTCCTACCCCTTTAGGAAGAAATGGTTTCCACTGTGTTGAGTGCCTCAATTATATGGGGGAATTTTTGTTGAACTTAGCCCTTAGTGAGCCACTTGCCTTAGTGCAGGAGCTAGCCTACTATGACAACCACATATAGTTGGACCCTCTGTTGGTGAGTACTATTAAATTGTGTGCCCAATATCTAATTGAATTTGGCATGTTCAATGCAATCTAGGTTGAGCTCTATCATTTTTTATTGCTTTGTGATTTCTAATGCGTTCAACAATGGTGAAAAGTATGGTCGAAGGCTATCGACATTGAACACTAGATGCTGGACAAGGTATTGGGGGATCCTTAGCTCAAAAGCATTATCACCCACAATCTTGGAGATGGTGTAAGGTTCATATTGAAGTGGTAAAATCTTTCAATGGGCCCTTGGAAGGTTTTCTTTTGCAAATGCAACCAAACCTTGTCTCCCACTTGAAACTTGTGTAGCAATTGGTGTTGTTCACGACGTTGTTTGTAATTTGTATTGGATTTTTGCAAGATATCATGGACCTATTGGTGTGATGAAATAAGTTTAATAAACTTGGTAGTTTTTTCGACTTCATATTGAACATGTGAAAAATTTTCGTGTGTAGTTGCAAGGGGTAGTGCAACATCAAAGGGACACAATGGTTGAAATCCCAAGCCCACCTAAAAGGGGTTATGACCAATTGAGATATAAACAGCTTTTTCATGTTGTGTTGAACATAGGGGAGACTCTCATCCCATGTTCATGGATTCTTAGAGTTGTACATGCACAAAATGTGCACAATCGTCCTATTGACAACCTTTGTTTGGCCATCAATCTAAGGCTAGAAAGTTGTTGAATTGGTGAGCTTAGTGTCCAACTATGACTACAGGATCAACCAAAATGCGCTTAGGAACCTATTATCCCAATATGATAAGATGGTCTATGGGATCTCGAAATGTACCCACACTCATTCGAAGAAGCGCTTGGCAGTGGCTTATTTTATGATACTCTTCTTGTAAGCAACCAGAATGGCCATCTTAGAAATCTATCAATGACCAAAAACACACAATCATTACCATGCTTGGTAGAAATAAGGTCAGACATATAGTCCATCAACATGGATACCCGTTTGGCAATGGTGCAGGTAGTGCACAACCTAATATACTTGTCAACATCTTGTCAAAGTTTCAGCCAATAAAAATACTTTTACACGATTGCCATTATCTTCTCCACACAAAATTGGCTTACTACTCAACTTTAGTGTGCCTCTTAGATCAGCTTGGCACACTTGCTTGAAGGAACACAAAGGTTTCCCAAGTAGCACCATAGCCCATCATGGAGGTGGAATTCTAGTACACGTTTCCCCGCCGTCAACATCTGGTATGTGGTAAAAAATTCCAAGTCACTATTGTATAGTTGTGGCATTCCAAAGTTATCATGCCCACAAGAGTTAAGAACTATAGTCAGTGTCATAATGAGGGGTTTATTGAGGCAGGTATGCAACATGATTGGTGTTACCCTTCTTGTATTTGGTGTTGAAATGGAACTATTGTAGGTACATGGACCATTTCTAATGGTGATCATTATAATTTCCTTTGTGTCTGCATATATTTAAGAGGCATGTGATCCATGTGGATGATCGTCTCCTTTCCCATAATATAATGTTTCAATTGTAAACAGACCTGCACAATGGAATACATCTCCCCATCATAAGTGGTGTGTCTCATAACAATATCATAGAGTGTTTCACTGTGATAGATCATCAAATGTCATTGTTGAATGAGGATTGCACCAATAGCATAGTCAGAGGAATCTATCTCAATCTCAAATGGTTGTTGCAGGTATGGCAGGTTTATGACTGGTGCAAAATGAAGGTGATGTCTCAGTTCATCAAATTATTTTTGTTGTGACTCAAACCAAAAAAAACTTTTCTTTTGCTCCTCCCTTGGTCACTTGACTTGAGGTCCAAGTGATATAAGAGAACACCAACATGAATCTTCGATATAAGTTAGCAAGGCCCAAGAAGTTGTGAAGCTCTATTGGAGTCATTAGGGCCAACCAACCTAAATGACATGAATGTTGGCTAGATCCACATGCACACCTTGCTCATAAATAATTTACCTGAGACCTTGTCCATGTCGATGGAGCATTTTTCCAAGTTATCACATTGCTTATGTTGCCACAAAGTGTGAAAGACTTGTTGAATATGCTACAAGTGTTCTACCCAACTCTTGTTGGAGATGAGGATATCATCCAGATATACAATCATAGTGAAAGGTTGCAAAATATCATCCATCATCCTCATTGGTGAAAGCATGGAGCTGGGTCACACTTTTTAGTGGGAGAGGGCATGTTTGTGTGGAAAAAATGATGGCTTGATCGATCCATTTAAGCGCTCAATTGAGCCTTTTTTGAGTGCTCGATAGAGTTGTTTGAGGGCTTAAATAATGTAATCTGAGGTTATCTAGGAGCTCAATTGAGCTAGTGGCTTGATCGAGCCATGTTTTTTAAATTTCCCGCTTATACAACCTAGGCATGGAATAGAAAAAAACGGCTTGATCAAGCATTAAAGCTAGATATAGCTATAGGCTAGATCTAGCCTTAAAGCTAGATTCAGCCTTAAAGCTAGATTGAGCTATAGGCTAGATCGAGCTTTAAAGCTAGATCGAGCCTTTATTTAACCACGTTAAGGGCTCGATCGAGGGTTTCTTACACCCTCGATCGGGCTATTTGAATTTAGATTTAAAGCACTCGATCAAGTGTTTTAAGTGCCTGATCAAGCCTCGTAAGTCCTAAAATCCACAATTTCAGCACCTCTTCTACAAAATTTCCTGCAACACCATTTTGTACGCTAGCGGACTTAGGGCTAAATCTATCCTTAGGTGGTGGAGTTGATCATGTTGGATTCATGAAAGAATCCTCTATTAGTGGCATATGAGTTTGACATTTTTGAATTCATATGATATTTTTCATCTAATTTCTTTTAAACATAATGTTTGGAATTGTTTTGAACTGTTTTAAAGAGATTGTATAAAAAAAAACCAATATCATAAAATATAGACAACTAAAATATTTCAAAAAATACCATTATCTTCATTTACGAGTACTTTTAGGGTACTTTTAGTTTTCAATTTATTTAAATAGTTGAAAAAAACCTTACGTGAACACGTGTTTGCAAAATGAAATTGAAATATTACTTCGCCAACTTCGAAAAATAATAAAAATTTATATTTTTGCAAAAAAAAAAAAAACAATATGAAAAACTTAGCTCTCTCCGTGTAGATCATGCTTATATATATATATACACACATTCTAGACTAAGCTATGTTATGTGAACACATGCATACCTCTTAAGATGTGTGAAAAGTTGCAAGGACAAGCATTTCATTTAATGCAAAATTGACATATTATACGACACTAAATATTTTTGCAAAAATTGTCATTAGGACAACAACATAACTCTCCACAATTTGTCCTTTTACTCTGAATCAAAATGCATAGTACTTATATGAATTTTTAGGGCTTCAATTCGATAAAAGAGGAAAAACTTGAAATTTCATCATCGCATTTGTCCCAAAAGTGTAACCCATATTCATCCTTTCACCCTCATGAAAGTCGTTATGGCATTCGTCAATCCAAGAGGAATGAACAACCATTCAAAGAGACCCTCCTTAGACTTGAAAGAAATCTTCCACACATCAATTGGTTCTATTAGGACTTGGTGGTAATCGAACTTCAAACCAATCTTACTAAAGTACTTGACCCCCTTGAACTGGTCAAGAAGGTCATCAATTTGGGGAATCGCATACTGATTTTTAACTATGATTTTTTTCAAGGATCAATTACCAATGCAGAGTCACCAGGTCCCATCTTTCTTATGCATGAGTACAATTGGGCTTCCACGGGGTGAGGAGTTTGGTCTGATGTTCCCATTTTGAGAAGCTCTTGGGTTTTCCACTTGATTTCCTCATTTTCCAGAAGAGAGCGGTAGTACTTTGGCCCATTGGGTAGAGGTGCATCAAGGGTCAGATCAATTGAATTCTTAACCTAACAGTGTAGAGGTACCCCAATTGGTGAGGATAAGATATCTTTGTATTCTTCCATGATATTTATCCACTTTCCCCTCCTGAATGGAGGATCCCTTTGTGGATGCCATGGATGTGGCCATAATATTCCCCTTAATTTGAGAGTGAATCAGGAAGAAGATAGATTTACCAGTATAGGTGATGAACTTACGGCATTATCTAGTAGATATCAGAGAAATGGAAGTAGGCAGTGCTACCTCTGGTATCATGTAAAGTTTTCTATCCAAAGTAATAATAATATTATGAGGTCTAGACTCATACATAGCATGATGCTTCCATAAGTATGTTTAGACTAATGGAACATCACAAACTTTAAGGGGAGCAACATCACACAATACCTCATCCTTGAAATGCTTGATGGTGTATGGCAGATTGCATTGTTAATCGACGTGATGATCTCACCCTTAGCAGATCCACATGATGGTGTATGGTTGTAGGTGTGGTGTTTTCAGAAATCCAAACAACTTAACAACCTCTGTTGATATGAGGTTATTTTGACTTCTGCTATCAACAATGAAACGTAGTGGGGCACCCTTCACCCACATTTATGAGTGAAAGAGGTGCTCAACTTCCTCTAGACCCTTGGGTTCACCTTGTTGGACTTTAGCGGTGGCAATGACGGCACTGGGTTTTGCATCAATGATTGGTTTCCCCTTGTCTAGGTATGCTTTAGAGTTGGAACCTGTGTCTGACTCTGAGGCTTTTAGCTCAGCCACCAGTGATTTCCTTGCATGACATTCATTAGTGTTATTAGTAGGTCTCTTGTGGAACTCACACCACTTTCTTGTGTATTTCTTCATCTTCCCATTACCATTCTTTGTTTGCAGCGTAGATTGATTTTTATAGGTTGGTCCACAATGGAGTTTTCCTTTGTTTTGTTATTTAGGAATGCGCTTTCCCTACTTCTGCTATGAAATATTTGCAAATCCAAAGTCTCAGTTATGTTTAAATTTTTGTTCGATTTTGATAGCATATCGGTATGTTGTGCCAAGTGAGGAGATGTCTAAGAAATCTATTTATGTACAGATGTATTTGTGAAAATAGCCACGGTACTTTAGCACCAAATGTCTCATAGAGTCTTTGATACCCAGCTTGGTATGTAAGGTATGAAAGATATATGTGAAATATGAAACCGCTCAGCCCCTTTCTTGCCGTAGTGTGGCCCATCTCATGTATTGTTCTTCCTAGCTTCAACTAGAGTAATATTGTTCTTTAATAACATCCTTAAAAGAGCCCCAAGAGCAGGTGTGACTTAAAATAGTGTGGATTCCTCTGTGGCCCTTTTCCCACAATAAGTTTCCCACCAATCCTTTACATGGGGGGCAACATTAAGGAGTGAAAAGGTAACCTTTTCTCTATCAAAAATTGTGTGGACCGAAAAATACCCTTCTAGTAGATTTAACCATTTTTTTAGAGCATTTGCATCTATTTAGCCTTCAAATATAGGAATATAAAAAATAAATTGTACCTTAAAGGGTGTGGTGCCTCCAATGTGGTCACTTGATGAAGATGTATCACCTATTGGCATTCGTCAAATCATCTAGGAAAAAGTATCCATCATCTCATTCCTTTGTAACTAAAGGGATTCTTTGAGCAATAGTTTAATAAGATATCCTACTCCCTCTTCTTTCCTTTCTTCCACCATAGTAGGCCATTGGGGTCAGTGAGGATAGTCTTGCAAGATCTCAAGCATTTCAATTCCTAACTCCCCATACCTCGACCTCGTTGGGGACATGTACCTAAAAAAATATACAAAGAAAATTGCTTGAATACCACTAATCTAAGTTATGAATGAATGGAACTAAATGAAATACAAATTTATAACCAAAACACAGAGATACGATGAAAATTGAATTCTAGTAATTAAATGGAAAATGTTGAAATTGTATGCATGTAGAACGAAAACAAATTAGCTTGAATGGTGGTAGTTTAACTCTGAGAATAGATGTAACGGTTGAAAACCTTTATCAAATTGTGTTACAATGGTGCTCAAAGGCCTTTTTATCATAAAGAATCAATAAGATACCCTAAACATAGAAAAACCTAACCCTAGGAGATGAAGCGCCAAAGGCTTTTGGTCCTCAATGGGGTAGGTTGGAACGTAAACTTCATGGGATTGTAACTTTGGCATACAATATAAATTTGGCATGCACGATAGTACGTTGGAAAGGTCTATCTGAGAAGTACATTTCCAAATATTGAAGAGATTCTATGACTCTCTTCCCAAAAAAAGTCATTTAAGGCCTCAAAATGGCTCTAGAAGTTTAGGACCTAAAAACTATAGAAAAATCTGCCAAAATAGAAAATTGTGTTTTGAGCCAATGGAATAGGTCACCACTGATATCCACCTGGATCAAAAGTAGTGTTTGAAGCTTAAAAATGTTGGATTGAATGCAACAATTACCGAATTGGAAGGTTGTTGGTGTATTTGAGTAGCTTATGGAGGCATAAATAAAGAAGTCCTTAAACTTCAGAGTTAGCTCTATGAAAATTTTGGTAAAATATAATTTGCAAGTTGTGTTTGACAAAATTTCAATGAAGAGAAGTGTATAGAACATTAATTGAGAATTTTGTGGCTTTCCAATTCCCAAGTAGTGTTCTTGACGAAGCATTGAGGAAATTGGATATATATGTATGTCCATATTAATTTTCCTAGTGATGGAATTGTCATTTGGATGCAAAATGATTTGGAGTGAAGGTCAAATTTGAAAACACATGGTAGGAGAATTATGTTGTTTGTGGATTTTTCATTCTTATTGAGGTGGCAAAAGACCAAGCATCAAAATTCAATAAATTCGGAGCCTATGATTACAAAAATTATTGTGTGCCAAAATTTGATGTGAATTAGTGACATGGAGTGTAAGGTAGGTGGTAGGCATGGAAGAGTTGAGTAAGAGGAACCATGCCAAGAAAGTTGAATATTTAAAAATAGAATCTTTTGGTCCAAAAGAAGTCAAGTCAGCCTCCTTCTAGTCAAGTCAACCCAACCCTCATTGGCATCATTTCGGCCAGCGAGAAGAGTAATTATAAGTCAAATTCAACATCCTCTTATGGTAATTCATATCTCTCTCTATTGAAGTCAATTCGCATAGTCTGAGACAAGAAGAAAAGGATGAATCTGAGGTTTGAAGGACATATTTGAAGGATCAAATATTTGTGTTAGTACTTCTGTTAAGGGACCAAAGTTCTAATGAAATTCTCCGTGCTAGACCAAAATCTTTGTGGCAAGACCAAATCTTTGTGCATTGACCAAATTTTGTGTAAGGCATGAGGTAGAATTTTAAGCGGACCTAATCAGACACATTTTGTGGGCATATGACTTGACTAGGATGGAGTTGGACCATGTTTGATCAAGTTTCTTTGATGATCGCTCTGACTTTGTATGTGCCTAGGATGTCTAGGTGTATCTATCTTATGTCAAGGGTATATGAGAATGATTAATTGAAATAAGAAATGATTATGTAATCAAATGTTCGAAACATGACTAAAGATGTTAATGATACCACTACATACAATAGTCAAACCTTCTAAGTAAAGGATAAAGTCAATTAAATGTTGATCAAAATATTGGTGAATAGATTATGTTCTCTTCCATAAAACACAACCTAATGAGTTACATTAGAGATGAGGATAACTGCCATGTGGGGATGAAGTTTAGTTACGTTATATTGCATATACACTGAAAGGATTGGGTAATAATTACTTCAATCATGAGTTAATATCTTAAGTTTGACGAGTGTATGTTGTCGAATACATTTGTATGAATGAATTTTAGGTGGGGTATGGTAAAGGGAAAAAGCCTAAAGCATATAAAATTATTCTAAAATAAATTTTGCATTCATATGAATGGAATATTATGTATTGTTATGCAAGTTAGGAACTAATAACCAAGCCAAGTTGGGACTATGGTCATGTTGTGAGAATGGATGCCATATGAAACACTCAATGTTTTCAGTATGAGTCCACAATAATGTTCAATATGGAATGGCTAAAACACTACACAATCGTCCAATGGTCACCCTACTGTTGAATTTTTGTAACTATGGTTGATCTTGATAATTAATATTTTTGGTCATTGATGTACTTGCAACAATATTTTGTAAAGCGTTTTCTTCATGCTTGAGTGACAATAAAAATTATAAAAGCATGTTTTTCATGCTCATTTCAAAAGAAGAAAGTTGAATTTTTAAAGATACAATTTTTGGGTCCAAAAGAAGCCAAGTGAGCCTCCTCCTAGTAAAGTCGAACCGACCCTCATTGGCATCATTTCGGCCAGCAAGAAGAGTATTTATAAGTCAAATTCAAAATCCTCTTATGGCTATTCATATCTCTCTCCGTTGAAGAAAATTCACATAATCTAAGACAAGAAGAAAAGGATGATTCTGAGGTTTGAAGGACATATTTGAAGGATCAAATCTTTGTGTTAGTACCTTTGTTAAGGGACCAAAATTTTGAGGAAATTCTCCATGCTAGACTGAAATATCTGTGACAAGATCAAATTTTTGTGCACTGACCAAGTTTTGTGGAAGGCATGAGGCGGAATTTCAAGCATACCTAATCATAGACAAATTGTGTGGGCATATGACTTGACTAGGATGAAGTTGGACCATGTTTGATCAAGTTTCTTTGATGATCAATTGACCTTGTATGTGACTAGTATGTCTAGGTGTACCTATGTTGAAATGAAGAATTTCTCTAAGAAAAAGGTTGGTGGGTGTTTCCCCATGTGGGTTTTCCCAGGGTAAACTCTTGTGTTCTTGTGTAGTTGTCTCTTTATGATCCTCTAGCATTTTTGTTTTTGTTGTAATTACCTCATGATTAAAAAATCACAAGAAAAGGATATAATTTAAATGAAAGTATAAGTAATTATCAATTTAGAGGATGCCCTTAAAAAAACACCTACTTGTATTGGTCTCTTGCATTGTGAGGGTCCCCCAAGAAAAATAGACTTCCACAACAAATGGTAACATTAAGTCATCACTAAGGAAACTACAACAAGTTCTCCAAACTCATGTAGTGGGGAAAGAAGTGAGTTTGTTTTTGATGACCTTAATAGCTTCGCGTCTGGTAATCCCAAAATGGATGCTAATCACCCCATCTGGTCCTACATCGTCACTAGCATCAATAATCAAAGTGCAAGGGGCCACCAAGGAGTCAAAGGTACCCCTTAATGGTTTAACAAATTATTTTCATTTGGAGCCAATAACCCAACGACTCTCTCCTCTCTACATGCATTATTATTATCCCTATGTACTCTTGCTTATGTATGCCCTTTTACTTTCCATGGCAGTAAGAGGAAAGCATTGATAAACTTAGCAAAGTGTCTAAGATTTGATCTCAACCAACAACAAAACTACCCCACCATATACACATACCAAAACACAAATCCAAAAGCACCTAGCATGACTCAATAGCAAGCCTATGAAGGTAAGGACTACCCTTGTCTATTGGGTGGGTACCTATCTCCCACTTGTCTACTAATGAACACCTTTATACATAACATGATTCACAACCTAAGGAATACATAGTTACGCTATGTCCAAGATGTTGATATGGACCTAATCGTTCCAAGGAAGCAACATGTTATTTCTTGGAGAAGGGCCATCCTTAAAGGTACTAAAGTTATGCTTAAGTCCCCAACCTTGTTCCAATTCCCATAGCCACGAGAAGGATTGTCTTCCAAGTTCTAGAAGGTGGACCCTGATTCAGGGGCTTGAAAACAAAAGGAAGGATGCTCATGATGACAAGAGACTAGAAGAATGGCTCACATGACAAAGGAGGCTGAGGAAGAATGGCTAGGTTGACATGAAAGCAAGTTAGCTGGCCAAGGATTTGATGGTTTAAAATATGGAGTCAAGCCCCAATTGGCTCAATAGAGGAGAAACCTCCTCACTTTCTTAAAGGAAAGAGGGATGTGTTGAAATTTGTAATTAGGTTAGGTCTTCATAATGCCTTATCTATTCTTTATTTTATATATTTCATGTAAAAGAGAAAAGAAAATTTATTATTATATAGCATTGGTTTCATAATGAAGGTCATTCTATTTATAGCTCAAGCACCCGTTGTGTGCTTCTAGGGCATAGTAAGAGGAAAGCATTCATAAACTTAGCAAAGTGTTTAAGATTTGATCTCAACCAACAACAAAACAACCCCACCATATACAAATCCCAAAACACAAATCCAAAAGCACCTAGCATGACTTAATAGCAAGCCTAGGAAGGTAAGGACTACCCTTGTCTATTGGGTGGGTACCTATCTCCCTCTTGTCTACTAATGAACACCTTTATACATAAGATGATTCACAACCTAAGGATACATAGTTATGCTACATCCAAGATGTTGATATGGACCTAATCGTTCCAAGGAAGTGACATGTTCTTTGTTGGAGAAGAGCCATCCTTAAAGGTATTGAAGTTATGTTCAAGTCCCCAGCCTTGTTTCAATTCCCATAGCCACAAGAGGGATTGTCTTCCAAGTTCTAGAAGGTGGACCATGATTCAGGGGCTTGAAAACAAAAGGAAGGATGCTCATGATGACAAGAGACTAGAAGAATGGCTCACATGACAGAGGAGGCTGAGGGAGAATGGCTAGGTTGACATAAAAGAAAGTTAGTTGGCCAAGGATTTGATGGTTTAAAACAGGGAGTCAAGCCCCCATTGGCTCAACAGAGGAGAAACCTCCTCGCTTGCTTAAAGGAAAGAGGGATGTGTTGAAATTTGTAACTTGGTTCAGTCTTCATAATGCCTTATCTATTCTTTATTTTATATATTTCATGTAAAAGAGAAAAGAAAATGTATTATTATATAGCATGGGTTTCATAATCAAGGTCATTCTATTTATAGCTCAAGCACCCATTGTGTGCTTCTAGGGCGCAGTAAGAGGAAAGCATTGATAAACTTAGCAAAGCGTCTAAGATTTGATCTCAACCAACAATAAAACAACCCCACCATATACACATCCCAAAACACAAATCCAAAAGCACCTAGCATGACTCAATAGAAAGCCTAAGAAGGTAAGGACTACCCTTGTCTATTGGGTGGGTACCTATCTCCCTCTTGTCTACTAATGAACACCTTTATACATAAGATGATTCACAACCTAAGGAATACATAGTTATGCTACGTCCAAGATGTTGATATGGACCTTATCATTCGAACGAAGTGACATGTTCTTTCTTGGAGAAGAGCCGTCTTTAAAGGTACTGAAGTTATGCTCAAGTCCCCAACCTTGTTCTAATTCCCATAGCCATGAGAGGGATTGTCTTCCAAGTTCTGGAAGGTGGACCCTAATTCAGGGGCTTGAAAACAAAAGGAAGGATGCTCATGATGACAAGAGACTAGAAGAATGGCTCACATGACAAAGGAGGCTGAGGAAGAATAGCTAGGTTGACATGAAAGCAAGTTAGTTGGCCAAGGATTTGATGGTTTAAAACAGGGAGTCAAGCCCCAACTGGCTCAACAGACGAGAAACCTCCTCGCTTGCTTAAAGGAAAGAGGGATGTGTTGAAATTTGCAACTAGGTTCGGTCTTCATAATGCCTTATCTATTCTTTATTTTATATATTTCATGTAAAAGAGAAAAGAAAATTTATTATTATATAGCATGGGTTTCATATTCAAGGTCATTCTATTTATAGCTCAAGCACCCATTATGTGCTTCTAGGGTGCAATAAGAGGAAAGCATTGATAGACTTAGCAAAGTGTATAAGATTTGATCTCAGCCAACAAAAAAACAACCCCACCATATACACATCCCAAAACACAAATCCAAAAGCACCTAGCATGACTCAATAGCAAGCCTAGGAAGGTAAGGACTACCCTTGTCTATTGGGTGGGTACCTATCTCCCTCTTGTCTACTAATGAACACCTTTATACATAAGATGATTCACAACCAGGAATACATAGTTATGCTACATCCAAGATGTTGATATGGACCTAATCGTTCGAAGGAAGTGACATGTTCTTTCTTGGAGAAGAGCCATCCTTAAAGGTACTGAAGTTATGCTCAAGTCCCCAACCTTGTTCCAATTCCCATAGCCACGAGAGGTATTGTCTTCCAACTTCTGGAAGGTGGACCTTCATTCAGGGGCTTGAAAACAAAAGGAAGGATGCTCATGATGACAAGAGACTAGAAGAATGGATCAATGACAAAGGAGGTTGAGGAAGAATGGCTAGGTTGACATGAAAGCAAGTTAGTTGGCCAAGGATTTGATGGTTTAAAACAAGGAGTCAAGCCCCAACTGGCTCAACAGAGGAGAAACCTCCTCGCTTGCTTAAAGGAAAGAGGGATGTGTTGAAATTTGTAACTAGGTTCGGTCTTCATAATGCCTTATCTATTCTTTATTTTATATATTTCATGTAAAAGAGAAAAGAAAATTTATTACTATATAGTATGGGTTTCATAATCAAGGTGATTCTATTTATAGTTCAAGCACCTATTGTGTGCTTCTAGGGCTTTGTCATAGAGTCAAAGAAGTGAAAGAGTCATTATCATATGTAAAAGACCCTATTGGGAATCATGTATCAAGTCAAATAATTTATTGTGAGTCAAAAGTCTCCCTCCAAGACCAAGTCAGCATACAAGAAGGCATGTCAGCCTACAAAGAAGAAGTTGACATGTTGAAGGATAATTCATACCCCTTGGAAGCCTACATATAAGTGCATTCGACCTTATTTGAAGAACGCAT
Source organism: Pinus taeda (assembly GCA_000404065.3). Lineage (NCBI taxonomy): Eukaryota > Viridiplantae > Streptophyta > Pinopsida > Pinales > Pinaceae > Pinus > Pinus taeda. The sequence goes on along the minus strand of APFE030793908.1, from coordinate 128,703 downwards.
CCAACACATTCAATGAAGCAAGAAAAGAAGTTTGATCTCAATGAGAAGAAGAAAAAAAAGCAAAGGACAAGACAAGTACTAGAAGTCAACAAATCTGAAATTTTTGGGTCAAATTCTCTCACACATGTGAAGCAATTAGGGCATCATCTTGTTGTAGCAAGATCAAATTGTAGGAGACAAAGTTTGGTGTCGAGAAGATCATTTTGGAAGTCGAAATTATAATGAGAAAGAAGCACCCTATGTGAAAGAGATAGAAGGCTTAGTTTCCCTAAAATCCACTCACACGTGTGAAAAACAGAATTGCAGTAGAGGCCGAAAAGTGAAGGCCTGAAGGAGAAGCTGAAAATGTGAAGACGAGGTTGAGATTTGAAAAATTGGATTTGTTTGACTTGTGTTGACTTTGTAAAGGATAAGCTCATCAAAGGAGAAGTTTCCTTGGTCTTGGAGGGGTCTTTGTCTTGGGTCTAAAGGTCTTGGAATTCGTCATTTGAAGATTCTATAACAAGAGAAAAATTATTGTGGGTTTTCCTCTCTAAGAGAGGTTTTGGCCCTAGCAAGAAGCCTATATATTGTGCCCTGTTGTTCTATTGATCTTCATAGTTTGGTAGTTATTTGTTGATAATAACACTATAATAATAAAGTAAAGAAGAAGCTAATTACATGTACATCAATTTGTAGTAAAGTACATCACAAGCAGTTATCAAGTTAGAGAAATCACCCTAATCTACTTGCCCTAGATTTCTCAACAAGAAGTTGCTTCTTTGAAATTTCCCTCAAACTAATCAAAGTATAAAGTTGGATGCCAAAGAAAATAAGTCAAGCATCCCACTGGAAGAAACGACTAAACTCCAATTGCCCCCACCTAACGCAAGAGACCCAACCGTCATTTAACAATAAGAACACCACTAGAACGAAAGTGTTTCTTGAGGCACTCCAAAGTAGACAAAAGAAATTCCTTTTATTACACCTAATACCTAGTATTGTGTTGGATGAAGAGGAGTCTAGATGGTCAAGAAAGTATTGGGAAGGTGGTTGGGTGATGTGTCAACAAATTGGCTAGACCTTCCAATGTATCATGGTACATTTTATGACATAAGAATTTAATATTTTTGAAGCAATGTGAGTATGCATTTAGTAAATGTGGCTCTTATGATCATGCACACATGTATGATTGTCACATATATTTGAATGCATGGTGTGAATACATGATTGTATCATATTTCATTGCAATTAATATTATTACAATTGCAATGAAAAATGGAGTACGTGACAGATTTGGATAAACTAAGTGAATGGTATAATGAAGACAAGGATTATTGCCTACACAACGAGAAAGTGGATGGTTGATATACGAAGTGAGAGAAAATGATAAATATCTTCACATAGAAAACATGATAAAAGTGCCATTGTGATCACAATTGAACCATATGCTCATCGAATTAGAGAGTAAGACTTGATGCCTAGCAATGAGGATCCCTAAGTCGACACTCTTCTTGCATGTGAACTATGAACAAAATAGATCACCTAAGGGATTGTTTAGCAAGAAGAGGATCCTCAAGTCTAAAACATTGAGTGTGGCAAGGAAGAAGCAACTCACATAAATCTATGATGAGAGATTCATGTGATATAATCATTGAAATCAAAAAGGGCTTTAAAAAGGATTGTGAGAAGAACAATTTCCAATCATATACATAAGAAACAAAGAATGTACCTAAGGGTAATGAAGGCTAGTGCAAGTGCATTTTGTACAAGTTCAACAATCATGCAAATTTGTAGACACAAATGTAACTAAAAAATAAATAATTAACATGAAAATTGGAAAACATCACAATGTGAAAAAAAGAACAACAAAAGAATGGGGGCCTATGACTCCATGGGGAAATAAAGACTACTTAATGACTCAAGGGGTTTAAAAAATTATTATTTTTTTGAATACCCTAAGTATTTAATCTTGTTTAATTAGTGCTCTTTAATCCATGGGGATTAATGGCTTGAAGAAGGTAGGTGGACTCTCCACAATGATACATAACCCTTTCATGCCATGCAAACTTATAAGATACATTTTTTCCATGCATGGAAATTGGGGGATTCCTAAATATCATTCAATTGAAGCAAATCTTTTTGGATGTAAATTGATGAACAAAAGTTCAAATTATTAGTAAGTTTGAATTCCAATGTAAATTATCATTTGGTTGGCAAAAATTGGTTGACTTATCCCCAAGGGCATTTCCATGAGCATACTATATTTATATCATGGAAAGCGACAACCACAAATTATGAGAATTTCACTATAATAGATAATCCCTAGAATATCAATGATGAATGTCCTAATCACCTTGTGCTAAAGCACTAGAGTAAAGTGGGATAACCAAAACAACTAAGAAAAAGAGATCTCGTTCCTTGAGTTGTGAAAGCTGATGGGAAAATAAACTTACTGTGAACCTAGGATGGATTGTAAGAAGATAATTGGACCAAACTATAGGAAAAATTCACCCTTGTGGCTTCATAGCCTTAGCTAAAGGGTGGCCTTTGTTGCAAATAGAATTGATGCAGTAAGGAGACCATGGTAAGAGACATTTTTCCTTTACAACCAATTGGTGAATCATTTTCCCAAAAGGATAAATATACTTGGTTGTGTTGCAAACTATGCAATTCTTGTGCCTTCAAATTTACATAGTATTATTTGTAATTTATAGTTTTTAATTTCCATATTCTTGTTCAAATCACTATAAAGGTCTAGGTTGTAACTATGTATTAAGTTTGAAAATGATGGTTAAACATTAGTGTAGCTTTACCTCCATCGCTGAATTTTACAGCGAGTTCATATAATCATTTTTTATATGAAAGACAAAAAGTTAGTATGAATTCGGTGGTTTCAAGAAATACCATGCATCCTAAACAGAGCACCGAGGATATTACAAATATTACAATTCATTATCAGACTTTGTACGTTTTGCTTCTAATGATTTGGAATCTTTAAAATATTTTCCTTAATAAAATTTTCATGTTTTAAATATATTTTTGTAAACTAAGTCATAACATTCAAAGCAATCCAAGTTGGCCCTCAAATGATTTAAAGTCCAAATCGAGGTCTTAAAGCATTGGTCAAAACTACATTTTCTCCAACAATGACACCAATTACCTAAAGTAGAGTCCATTCAAACCCCCCAGCAGAGCATGTTTGTGGTGAAAATCTATTTATTAATTTAGAATGAGTTCAAGATATTTATCAGATATTTCAATCTATTCTTGAATAAATGCAACCTATAATAGGTTTCCCTCCCAGAGAATAAAGAACCTAACATTAGCACACTGAATTATGTACCAACTAAAATATTGATAATTAATCTCAAATTACAATATTGATAATTAATCTCAAATTTTACTTGTGACGATTGTAACAAGAATTAATACAGCTCCATATAAAAACCCATGTATTTTGGATAGGTGAATTAATCTCAAATTTTACTTGTGACAATTGTAATAAGAATTAATACAGTTCCCTATAAAAGGCCATGTATTTTGAATAGGTGTTTATTCGGAGAATTTTATATTTGATATAAACCATTTCAAATACAGTAAAACGGTGTTGTTCCAAATTATTTGAGATTATCATCAATGACATAACACATGCCCTCTGCACAAGAAGTTGTGGGGCATTGTTGGAAGGATCCTTATCAGAAACCTTTCACACCAGAATCCTTTGTCACTGGACATGAAAAGTTTGAAACTGAATGCTCTGAAGTATTCAACAAAACAATACAAGATCAAGTCAAATATATAACTATGAATTGTAACTAACAAAGTTTTGGACTCAACTCGAGAGCTTTGGCAGGAGGATCAAGAATCAAATTGACAGGCAAGATCAGGGAAAATATTCATCAATCAATGGATAATATAAGAGAAGAAATACTCTTTATTTTCAAGTTTGCAATATATACAATGCAGCATTTAAAGACATTTTGAAGTTCCAAAATAGTCTACCTAAAGTAGACATAGCAAAGCTACCATAATATTGTCCTAATACCATAAGAAAACCTAATATAAGGCCAATGAGCATTGTGCCAAGGGCTGTATGAATGAAAACAAATGGCACCATCAATAACAATCATGTGCACTGTAGATGATGGTCTAATGGCCTCTGATAGGTAATGCAACACATCAAACCAGCCTAATATTGTTAACTGCAACTCCATTTACAACCTAAATTGCTTAAAGAGTAGGTTGTGTGCAATGCACATAGTAGGAAAAGCCATGAAATGGACCATCATGATCCACTAGAATAGGTGATCTAACTGGCCATATAAAAGGGTCGTCTCGTTGTGTCTCGAACTCAGTGATTTCTCCATAAACACATGCCACTGAAGGTAAAATATTTATATTTTTGCAAGTTGACACTCGTTAAATGTAGACCTTGGTTATGGGTAAGTAACCACAATATTTATAAATGAAGCTTTGGTACTACCTTACTCACATTTTCCACATTCTAACCATTCATCTCTAATTGAAGAGGCCTTCATGTTCTCTGCAGATGATGGTCTAATGGCTACCCATGGGTAATATAGCACATCAAACTAGCTTAATATTGTTAAACGCAACTTAGTTTAAAAAGTGCTTGAAGAGTAGGCCATATGTGCAATGCACAGAGTAGGAAGAGCCATGAAATGGAGCACCGTCAATCACTAAAATAGTTGATGTAATTGACAATATAAAAAGGAATCCTAATTGGGTCTCAAACTCGGTGATTCACTCCATCAACACACACAACTAAAAATAAAATATTGGTATTTTTGGAAGCTAACACCCGTTAAATGTAGATCTTGGTTCTGGGTAAGTAACCACAATTATTATAAATGAAGATTTGGTACAACTACTTTACTCACATTTTCCACGTTCTAACCGTTCATCTCTAATTGAAGAGGCCTTCATGCTCTCTGTAGATGATGGTCTAATGTCTACCCATGGGTAATATAGCACGCACATCAAACCAGCTTAATATTGTTAACTGCAACTCGGTTTAAAAAGTTCTTGAAGAGTAGGCCATATGTGCAATGCACATAAGAGGAAGAGCCATGAAATGGAGCACCATCAATCACTAAAATAGCTTATGTAACTAACAATATACAAAGACATCTTAATTGGGTCTCAAACTCGGTTATTCACTCCATCAACACACACAACTAAAAATAAAATATTGATATTCTTGGAAACTAACACCATCTAAATGTAGACATTGATTCTGGGAAACAACAATATTTTTAAATGAGGCTTTGATACAATTTTTTTACTCACTAACCATTCATCTCTAATAGCCCACAATTGACAAGAATAAGATGCATAAAAGTTTGGACACGATTCTGTTAAAAAGATTTCACCAAGTGCTAAAATTATGTTTACTAAATCCAATGTACCATTATTCTATAATAAAAAAATACAAGATCTCACTATTTCGGTGGCTATTTGGTGCATTTCAGCTAAGTATAGGAAATAACATGTGAAACACTCTACATTCAACTTTAAACTTAAATAAGATCTTTCATATATTAAAAATTCATTAGGTCAAGTTACAAATTAGGCTGAAATATGCCCTGGGGCAGCTCCAGCTAGGATGAACCATCAAATATCATTAGACAAATATCCTAAAATACAATGTTAAATCCTTACGGTTATGAATATGACAGCCCCCATTGCAAAATGAAAATATGTTTTCCAACTACAAACATAAAAGAAACCATATTGTTGAGTATATCCATACCAATTAGTAAAATAAAAACTCATTGACAATGCTATATCAAAAAGCTCTAATATACAATAAAAAGTTTTATCAGATACTAAACAATTGCCCTGAGTAGCGTACAATTCCTTGATTTTTTCAAAACACTATATATACGTGTCTATATATCGACACACACACACACACACACACACACACAAGAAAACCATGATTCGGTTTGCAGAGCAATCGCTAGAACAATTTATTCATAAGATTGTCTTTAATGGGGACTAAATAGGCACATTCCTCAACCATAAACCCTTTTTGGTGTTATAAATATATATAAAGAGCTAAGTAAGAAAGAATTAGGTGAAATCATGAAACAAGCAAATGCTATTACCTGATTGCCAAAACCTTGCAACTTCAACCATACAAAAGTCCTGGAAATGAAGTATAATATACACAACCACAAACAAGTGGGGAAATAATAGCTATTGTCATTTACGTGTTTGACCTCATATCACTCATCTCACTTTGTGGACTGCCTGGCAAACTTTGCTGCCTCGTTTGATTCAAGGATCTTGACTGAGATATTACTTGATTTGAAGGATGATAATTAATCTCCTTTGGAATACCTTGAACATAAATTTACTGGCCCAAGTGATTAATATTCTGAGAATGGCAACCCAATATCTGAGGCGAAATTTGACTAGAGGCAGAAGACTGTACCTGGCCGAAAGGTTGTCCTTGGAAAGATGAGTGTGCTTGTTGTGTGAATTGAGTAAGAAATTAGTTATTACTCTGTGACTGCCCCTAACTAGCTAACTCTACATGTGAACCAGATGGATGTTGCATTTGATTGCCTGATTGTGTTTGCATCAAGCATTGATTCCGTGCCTCAAACTGATTTCTTAGTTGTACATGTAACTGATTCGTGGCTGAAGGTGCCTTTGTCAACAATGGATCATTGCCTTGAATAACAGAGGGTGGTGTTTGATTAAAACTGATTCCTTGCCTCATTGGCAAAGACAACCTTGATGTCATTTTTGGATATGGGGAATTTGGATTCCCTGAACCTTGTGTAAGCTGACTCACTACTTGAGTAAGTTGTTGATATGATAATCACCCTATGAGTGACCTCAGTTGAATATTTATTAAACAAAGGTATTACAGACTCATGTGATGGTGTGTGTTCTGTGTAATTGAAACAACGGATCGATCAGATTGCCAATACACAGACATTTTACATGGAAAGATAGCAGAGAAATACAGTAAGCAACATAAAGACACAAACATGTTTTAATAAGGAGTTCACCCTATTCTCCAGGGCTATGTCTCCGGTCCAGCTTCAGTGGTGGCCTTGTTTTATTGTGTCTTACAGCAAAGAATTTACAATGCAGGGACTCAATATGAGTTCTCCTGACGACAGATTTTGCTTGGCAGGGTGGTTCTTGGATTCCCCAAGCCACTCAGAGTTCACAGACTCTTTTCCTCCTACCAGCTCTGTGACTTTTGGTCTACAGTGGAAAGAGCTAGCTGTGATGCTCAATTCAGATAGATTCCTCTATGGGAAGGTTTGAATCTTCAAGCTCTTGGGTGCTTGATGCTGCCTGTGGTCAGCTCAGCCCTCTATCTCCTCTGCTTGGCTTTACTACTCTTTGTGCTCAATCCTCCTCTCAAGGTTCATTGTTCACTGTCTCTCTTGGTCGCTTGGACTCTTTAATCTGAATCTCTCTCTCTGATCTCTCATTCACTATCTCTGCTCATGGCTTTCGCCATTCGACCTCCGTGTCTGTTCGTTTCCTCTCCTTCCTGCGTCGATTCGCATGTCGCCTGTGTGCTTGGAATTCCCTGTTTGGCATCATCATAATGCTCAGGAGGTAGCCACATGTCTCCATCAGAACTGCACCAGCCCACTTTTCGATTCGTTGCTTTCTCCACCGTAGCAATCAATGGATTCCAAATCCTCTTAAATCGCGGCTTAATCCCCTGTCAATTCCACTTTGTCTATCGGGCACAATCTCAGCCATCTGATCTGGGCTCCTCCAGATCCAACGTCATTCGCACGTCGAGCGCGATTGACTTGCTCGACTGATAACGCGCGATCTCGGCGGTTTTTCTCTCTCCTCCGCTACCACACATCGATCACTGATTGTGATTGCTCCACTTTCTCCAAAACCGCTTAGCATTCGAGGGCGTCCTGATCAAACCGCTGGTTTCCAGGCCGTGGGTCCCACCATCGTACGTTGGCGCTTTTTACCTTTTTCCGCTCGCGGTCCCCTGGCTCCCAACGTGAGCAAGTGCTTAAGCTCTACCATTTTGGCCCTATTTTCCCAGCTCCTTTTCCCGATCCGGGTCTCCCAGTGGCTATTTTGACCTCCTCCGCAGTCTCAATAGGCCTTGGTCAACGCACTTTGACCGAGGTCCTCGTCGTTCCACGCTGGCTGACATGGCCACTGGTTCAGGGTGTTTTCGATTATGGTTTGGATTATTCAAGGATTTGTTCGACCTGTTTTAGTCACGGTTCTATGACAATCGTTTATGGATCTGATTCAGATCACGGACTCCCAACTGAAAATCTTTTGGACCACCAAAATTTGGTTTTCTTCAAGCATCAACTAAGTGAGGAAACTGTTGTCTCACTTGTCCAATCTCAATCCACTTTGCACTGCTCGGCTCGAGCCTTTAATCCCAATTCTGAGGTATTCCACCTGTCCACTAAGCATCATCCTTACCTTCCTGTCCAGCACTGTGTCTTCCTGCAACTCATTCAGGTATTTAGGTAGCAGGTCATCAACAAAAGGTAATTGACTCTGCTCTTGAGGGTCCTCAATCATTGAAGGTTCAAACAACCTCAAACAATCTCCATTCACGACTAAGCAGATGTGCATGTAAGCTGGCAAATGAAGGCGAAAAGCATTCTCACCAATCCTCTCAAGTATCTTGAAGGGTCCATACCTGATAGGTTTTAGATTTTTTCCTTCACCTTGCATTCTGTCCTTGCTAATATACAGCCAGACTTGGTCTCCAACTTGAAAACTATGCTCCATCTGATGCTTATCATGCCTAACCTTGTACTTGGCCTGGCTCTTTTCTTGTTGTTCCTATATTGCCTGATGGATCTCCTGGATCTGTTCAATGAACCTAGTTGCCTTGTCCACATCATTGTGTCCATCAACGATGGTATCTTTACCAAAGACAAAATCCAAGGGAGACCTTGGTAGGAAACCAAAGCAGGTCTCAAAAGGATATCTCTGTATAGAAGAGTGTTTGGCCCTATTGTAAGCATGCTACACATAACACAAATGCTCATCCCAAAGCTTAGGATGTCTGCTACAATATCCTCTCAGTAACTTAATCATTGTCCTGTTAACTACTTCTATTTGGCCATATATTTGTGGATGAAAAGTTGTGCTTTTCTTTAATTTGGTGTCCATTAGTTCCCACAGACTTGACCAAAACTTCCCCACAAATCAGGTGTCTCGATCAGATATAATAGAAGTGGGTAATCCAAAATGAACTCATACATGTTCAAAGAACAATTTTGTAGTTTGTTCAACTGTAATCTGTTTACTACAGGGCATCAAAATAGACATTTTGCTGAACCTATCCACAACATCATATAGATAGTCATGACCTTTCCTAGATTTAGGCAGTCCTCCCATGAAATCCATGGAAATACTTTCCCAAGGGTGAGAAGGAACTGGCAAGGGAGTGTATAAGCCTAGTTTTATGTTGTTGGGCTTGCTTTTAGCACACATAGCACACCCCTTTACATATCTAGAAATTGTCTCACTCATTCTCGGCCAATAGCAGAACCTTTGCAGCTGTGCAACTGTTTTACTTACTCCAAAATGAGCTGATATCAGAGAAGTGTGTGCTTCCCTAATTATCTTTACTCTCTCAGTTTGTGGAATGCATAGTTTCCCACAATGATATAAGAGTCAGTCCTTCACATGATAGTCCAATTCTTCTACTCTTTTCCCTTGACTCAAATTTGCATATACATCTTTAAAGTCCATGTCCTGAGCATATTGTTCTATGTAGCTTTCATGTAGCATAGAATTATGCTTAAGTATAGTAGATGCATTTATAATGGGTCTAGATAACATATCTGCAACTTTGTTATGTATGCCCTTTTTATATATGATGACTAAATGAAACTGTTGCAGAAAACCCATCCATCT